>JAZHYW010069398.1:0-15692 GCA_037355805.1 Ixodes ricinus
AATAAATCACTGGCGTTAAATCACCCCTCGGCGCTGCAATCACGAAAAAATTCATAAAAAGCAAAATCGGAATCGTTATCAGTAATTTCTTTTACCCTAATATTCATTTTTTTCTTGCAAGGAAAGCGTGATTATTTACTTCCGGCATCTTTTATTAGCGCCCGCTGTGGCGGCGGGAAAGTTAAAGGGATTTTGTCAATCGCTATAATAAGCTCGATCAATGTATAAAAAAAAGGAAAATATTTTTTTCGCGCTTCTTAAATGCTGCAGGTGACTTCCAACTGTTCAATACAAGCTTACTTGGTGCACCTCTTGGACTAATAATATGCGCATGTACCTAGGTGTTGGGTTCAAATACCTCTTGGTATGTGTTGCTTTTGTTTTTGAACAGGGTCGAAGAAAAACGAGTTTTGCAATGTTTACGACTGTGGAATGTCACAGACGGTAGAAGATTGGACTAGAAAGAGGAAAGGGTTCCAGGGTGATCCAGTGTATGCACCACGCCTGCCCCTAGGGGCGCAAGCTAGTCGGATGAATGAGGAGGATGATGTGGATAGATTAATGCAGCTGGCTTCTTTGAATCGGCGTTGGCTTGCGCCACCTGGCGGGAGTGTTCTGCGGCGAATGGGCGGCCCTGGTGGCTTGCGCTCGTCCCTTCCCTTTCTCTAGCTTTTTCGTGTCCCTTTTATACAGGGTGTTTTTTTAAGCTTAACAGAATTTTTAAGAACAAACCATGAAAGCTAGGTTAATGCGGTCTGCGCAGGTGAGTTATGAAGAGCCAAGGGGATATAGTAAAGGGGACTAATCGTAACGATCAGTCAGATGAATAATAGTTAAAATTCGTTAATTAACTTTTTAATTGATGAAAATAGACATATAGTTCCAGTTAGAAACTTGCTCAGCGTCATGAAAACCACTAAAGCAGATAATTTTGAGAAAGACTTTGAACGCGTGAGAAGTGTAGTAGTGCACTAAGTTTACCGCTCGTGGAGCAGTGCAAGGCTGGGGCTAGATAAGAGACGAAGAAATTGCGCGGGCGCTTATCGCAACCGCTAGCTTGTACGTGCGTCCACGAGTGCTATACTTTAGTGCGCGCTGCGCTTCTCACGCGCTCAAGTCGCTCGAAAAATGACTGATTTAGTGTTTTTGATAACGCTGTGCAAGATTCTGATGGAACTTGTGTCTGTGTTTCGTCAATTAAAGGTTCATTAACAGATTTCAACCGTAATTAGCCGACTGATCGTACGATTAGCCTACTATTTCATGTCCCCGGCCGTACAGCTCACCTGCGCAGACCGTATATCTAGTCATGGTTTTTTCAACAAATTCTGTTAGGCTTAAAAAGACACCCTGTATATATATATATATATATATATATATATATATATATATATATATATATATATATATATATAATATATCGTGAATCAAAGAGGGGCGAAAGGTCGCCCGGACAGGCGAAGGTTGCGGGTTCAATCCCCGCTCCTGGCCCAACTTTTCGCCAGCTCTCTTTCCCTTTCCCTTTCCCTAACTTTAATGCAAAAAATTCAATATTCACCTTCTACCCTCTTTGTTCACAATATTACTACGGCTGCACTTGTCAGTCATCACTCATTTCTATTATATATACGGTGCAGCCTGTCCCTATGGGGAGGAGTGGTTCCCTAGATATCTTGGGAGACGGGCCCCTTCCGACATTTGCAAAGCTGGAGATGACGTGCCACGTCACTGCCGTAATTCGGAACTAGCACGGGCCTTAAAACAACAACGGTTGTCGTCTACCCAGTTAAACGAATTCGAAACTAATAGTACACGAGAGCTGGTGGCCGGGATGGTCTAATTGGTTAGAGGCGTCGCCCCGGACAGGCGAAGGTTGCGGGTTCAATCCCCGCTCCTAGGCCCTAATTTTTCGCCATCTCTCTTTCTCTTTTCCCTTTCCCCTAACTTTAATGCTAAAATTCAATAATCACCTTCTCCCCTCTTTGTTCACTATATTACCACGGCTGCACTTGTCAATCTTTCTCTCATACTTATATATTTTTTATGCATAAAGACACGGAAGCAGGTTTTTTTTACGTGATTTTCCTTCATTTCTGTATTTTTTCGTGAACATGGTAACATAGAGTAATGATTGCACTTAATTATTTACATACCACAAGGTACAGCAAATGAACACAAATGTACAAATTATTACACTGATTTATATAGCATAATAATATTTACACACCACACGGCACAGTAAGACAGAATAGAACTAGTCATGTGGTCCGTTTAAATCCAGACCCTTGCAAATAAAGCTGAAAAAACACGAAGGATTAATTATTTAGGCGGTGCATTTGTTTGTAAATATTAGAACGCCCAACTTAATTAAAAGTTACATACAAGGACGACACTTTCTGCTGATCAAAAAGGAGCTATCTTTTTTTCCTGCCGTTGAAAAAAAAAAGAACCATTCTTCTCATCAATGTCTGATCAACAAAAGAAAAAGAAAACGGGAATGAAGAAAAGTTGAAATCAGTCTTATCTCAAGCTCTAGTTCAGCTCAGTCAAATGCCAAAAGTGTAAAAGGTAAAGTTAAGGCACGGCGTTGTTTTTCAAGCGCGTCTTGTTTATAAATGCGTCCGCCGAAAAATGAGCTGAACGGAAATAGCGCTCTTTGTTCTCTTGTGATCTTTTGGCAAATTGGCGTACGATGCCCATCTCTCGTGCCTTAAATGAATAATAATAACATATACTAAGAACTTACGTTCACGCAGACTTCGCAGTAGCGAACTAAAGAACTTCCGAACCGAAACCATACCTGTGATCTGTTGGGAACAGCATCAGAGAAACATTTGGCGTCTTATTAGAATTGCCGCACCATCTCGCAGAGCAGTACCTTCCAGGCATAATTCACACTTCGTCTGTGACCAGACGCGCCACTGCGACTTTCTTCACACAAACCAAAACTAGCGGACCGACACTGCCGACCCAGCCGACCAGTCGCTGCCGTCACCGCCGTCACCGCACAACCAGCAGAACTCCGGCGCTCTACGTGTCCGGCGCATCCGAAACCGACGAGACAATGACCGTTGCTCTCGTAATGCATTACCCTCGCTTCACAGTACGGAAAGGCGACAAAACGCCACGTTTTGCGGCGGCCACTTTGTAGGGGTAGTTACATATGCACGACGGTGCCGGCCTCTACGGTATTTCTCCGAACGCCGGGAGCTGCGTTCGGTCGGCGAAGTGTCGAGAGACACTTCGCGCAAGCGTCGGGAGGATTCCAGAAAACTCGGCGATGCGCGAGAGAAGGAAGAAAGTCTACACTGAGCATCCGAGGGGACAGGACGCCAATAGGACTCCGAGAGGTCTCGCGTGACTCCTAAGGTCTGTAACCCGGTTGAATATAGTATGTAAATAAACTGCACATGTATATATCAACTTTTAATCTTCACCCGGGTTGTCCCTGTGCTTCTCTACGACCTTCGACGGCCAAGGCGTAATCCGTGGCTGTCATCATTGCATCTGCGGCAACAACACCCACAACAAGGACTTAACTGGAGCAGTAGACAGGACTGTGCCACCGGCTTTGCGAGAGCAAGCTGCCACCATAAAGAAGGAACCTCACCGCAAGTCAACGAGGTGAAGATTGCGAATGGATGGGGCTCGTCACCGTGGGTGTGACGAGGGGAGGATGCGGCTAAGTGTCGAGAGCACCTGTTTACTTTGAGTTCTCGGCAGTCATTGTTGGTGTGACCAGGAGTCGCAAGAGCTCGCCGGACGCAGGACGTCAAGCCGTCGCCATGGCTGTGACGAGAGTCGACGAGACCGTCGGGAAGCGCCGAATGTAAAGCCTGTTGCCGTAGGTGTGACAAGGGAGCTCAAGGGTATAACCAGGAGCAGACGCAGGCCACCGCGATCGTCGCAGGTGGATTGACGAGGGTTCGACGCGACCAAGGAAGGTGTCTAGTTTCCAGCTGTCACCGTGGGTGTGACAATGAGACGCATTGCCCCGGGAATGGACACTGCGAAGTCTGATCGGCGCCGTAGGTGTCTGGCAGGCGTCGGCGCCGCAGACAACAGGTCATCGTGGTAGACAGGCGACGCTGGGGGCTTCATCAGCTGAAGTCGTCATTATCCGGACCAGGTGGGGGTGCACGGGAACGTTCAGCGATCAAAGCTCGTAACAGGCACAACAGCAGGTGGGAGGTCGCATTGTTCTTTTCCTCTGGGGATCGTGTCCGGTGGGGTTGTAGCGTCGGCAGCTGGTGTCTTACAACGCTGGAAAAAAGAACGGCCACGGAAAGTACTAACGGACAAGACAAGTGTCGCGATAAATGAGTTATCTGGACTCAGGGTCGTGCCCAAGAGTGAATAGTTGCCTCCTGCCACCTGACATGACGCTCAGGGGGATCGAACCCTAGGGCACCTTAGCTGTTTCCAGAGCGTATTTTTTGTGTTCGTGCCGGTGTACAAGCAACCAGCGTATAGCGTGCCCCTTGTAGTGAGGGTACCCTTTGTTTGTCTTAAAATGTCTTAGCGGGTACATTGAACGTCAACGATATCTCAAAGGTTTCGTGTGTTGGTGCCTCTGCTTGAGGGCTGGATGAAGATGCAATCGCGGTAACAATCTTTCTTAGGACGAGATTTCAATATTCTTCTTTGTTAGTGCATGTGTTTTGTGTTTTGTTTGTTGTTGGCCAGGGTCAAAAGAAAGCGGGTTTTGCAAATATTTAAGACTGTGGATGTCACAGACGCGGCCGTCTGCCGCACATGGCTATCGGGAGTAACGCGAGTGTCGGACTGGGCAGTTCAGAAACGAGGGATATACGTCTTCACCCACCCAGCCGGGACGGGCGAGGTAGGGGAAGTGAACTACCGAGCGAGGTGCCGAAACACACTTCCCTCACGCGGCGGGAAATTCGAAGACGGGGAGGATTCCGGGAAACTCGGCGGAGCTCGGGTGAAGAAAGATAGCCTGTGCTGAGCATCGGGGGGCGCAAGACGCTATCAGGACGCCGAGAGGTCTCGCGTAACTCCTAAGATATGTAAGGTAGATTCACACACTTGTGCTGAGTCGGACCGAGTCCAAGGGTTGCTATGGCAACCCGTCGTCGGCTCCAACAAAACCAGTTTTTACCCCGTTTTTGTTGGAACTGACGCAGCTGTTGCTATAGCAACCATTGCACTCGGTCGTACTCAATGCAAGTGTGTGAATCATCCATAAGATTGGTCCACATACTCTATGTGAGTCGGACCGAGTGCGACTGCTACGGCTTGCGACGTACGTGTTGTCAAGCTATAGCAACAGCTGCGTAGACTCCAACAAAACGAGGTAAAAACCGGTTTTGGTTGGAGCCGACTGCAGCTGTTGCCATAACAACTGCATTCGCACTCGGTCGTACTCAATGCAAGTGTGTGAATCGGCCCTTAAAGGTTGGATCCATCATACTTGTGTGAGTAGGACCGAGTCCGACTGCTACGGCTTGCGACGTACGTGTTAGTCGCTATAGCAACAGCTGCGTAGGCTCCAACAAAACGGGGTAAAAACCGGTTTTGTTGGAGCCGACGCAGCTGTTGCCATATGCAACCATTGCACTCGGTCGTACTCATTGCAAGTGTGTGAATCGCCCTTAAAAGTTGGTCCACATACTTGTGTGAGTCGGACCAAGTGCGACTGCTACGGCTTCCGACGTACGTGTTGTCGCTATGGCAACAGCCGCGTCGGCTCCAACAAAACGGGGTAAAAACCGGTTTCGTTGGAGCCGTCGCAGCTGTTGCCATAGCAGCTTTGATAGCACTCGGTGGTACTCAATGCGCGGTGTGAATCGCCCTAAAGGTCGGTCCACTTACTTGTGTGAGTCGGACCGAGTGCGACTGCTGGCTTGCGATCGTCGGGTTGTCGCTATGGCAACAGTCGCGTCGGCTCCAACAAAACGGGGTAAAAACCGGTTTCGTTGGAGCCGACGCAGCTGTTGCCATAGCAGATTCATTGCACTCGGTCGTACTCAATGCAAGTGTGTGAATCGCCCTTAAAGGTTGGTCCACATACTTGTGTGAGTCGGACCGAGTGCGACTGCTACGGCTTGCGACGTACGTGTTGTCGCTATGGCAACAGCCGCGTCGGCTCCAACAAAACGGGGTGAAAACCGGTTTTCGTTGGCAGCTGTTGCCATAGAAACCATTGCACTCGGTCGTACTCAATGCAAGTGTGTGAATCGCCCTTAAAGGTTGGTCCACATACTTGTGTGGAGTCGGACCGAGTGCGACTGCATACGGCTTCCGACGTACGTGTTGTCACTATGGCATCAGCCGCGTAGGCTCCAACAAAACGGGGTAAAAACCGGTTTCGTTGGCAGCTGTTGCCATAGAAACCGATTGAGACTCGGTCGTACTCAATGCAAGTGTGAATCGCCCTTAAAGGTTGGTCCACATACTTGTAGCGGTCGGGCCGAGTGCGACTGCTACGGCTTGCGACGTACGTGTTGTCCGCTATGTGGCTACACCGCGTCGGCTCCAACAAACGGGGTGAAAACCGGTTTCGTTGGAGCTGACGCAGCTGTTGCCATAGCAACCATTGCACTCGGTCGTACTCATGCAGTGTGTGAATCGCCCTTGGGTTGGTCCACATACTTGTGTGAGTCGGACCGAGTGCGACTGCTACGGCTTAGCGACGGTGTGTTATCAGCTATGGCAGCAGTCGCGTCGGCTCCAACAAACGGGTGAAACCGGTTTCGTTGGAGCCGACGCAGCTGTTGCCATAGCAGCTGATCACTCGGTGGTACTCAACTGCAAGTGTGTGAATCGCCCTTAAAGGTTGGTCCACATACTGGCGAGTCAGGCCGAGTGCGACTGCTACGGCTTGCGACGTGCGTGTTGTCGCTATGGCAACAGCCGCGTCGGCTCCAACAAAACGGGGTGAAAACCGGTTTCGTTGGAGCCGACGCAGCTGTTGCCATAACGATCCATTGCACTCGGTCGTACTCAATGCAAGTGTGTGAATCGCCCTTAAAGGTTGGTCCACATACTTGTGTGAGTCGGGCCAAGTGCGACTGCTACGGCTTTGCGATGTACGTGTTGTCGCATAGCAACAGCCACGTCGGCTCCAACAAAACGGGGTGAAAACCGGTTTCGTTGGAGCCGACGCAGCTGTGCCATAGCAACCAATGCACTCGGTCGTACTCAATGCAAGTGTGAATCGCCCTTAAAGGTTGGTCCACATACTTGTGTGAGTCGGCCGGAGGCGACTGCTACGGCTTGCGACGACGGGTTGCCAGCTATGGCAACCAGCCGCGTCGGCTCCAACAAAACGGGGTGAAAACCGGTTTCGTTGGAGCTGACGCAGCTGTTGCCATAGCAACCATTGCACTCGGTCGTACTCAATGCAAGTGTGTGAATCTGCCCTTAAAGGTTGGTCCACATACTTGTGTGATTCGGACCGAGTGCGACTGCTACGGCTTGCGACGTACGTGTTGTCGCTATGGCAAAAGCGTCGACTCCAACAAAACGGGGTAAAACCTGTTTTGTTGGAGCCGACGCAGCTGTTACCATAGCAACCCGTACGTCGCAATTGCCGTTGCACTCGGACGGACTTGACGCAAGTGTGTGAATCTCCCCTAGAACCAGTAGAATATACTATGGCAAATAAACGATCAGTTCTGTAACCTTCCCCTGGGGTGTCCCAGTGCTTATCTACGACCCCAGACGGCCAAGGCGCAATCCGGGGTTGCCACCATCCCATCTGCGGCAACCACCCAACACCCCGAAAAATCTAGTCCGTACAGAGAACTACAAACTGCGGAAGAGTCCAGATGCCATGATGCGCGTGGTGGCTTTGGTCTCGGTGTTTATTACAGGGCTGTTTATACTGTTGACGGGCGTAGTCTTTATTCACTATAGACGCCGACATCCTAAGAAATGTACAGTGTCGCTTATTGTATTCACACTGCTCGCTCTGTGAGTTATTCTCTTGCGTTCTTATCGGTTCTCCAGTCTCATAAGTTACGGAGTAGTAAAGAGACGCTCGGCTTTCGCCACGCCCTGCGTTTCTTAATTTGTCGGTGAGTGTAACTATGCTGAAGTATTTCCCTGGAGCGCAACTAGGTTCATGTCTAGCGTCGCCGAGTTTTTCTTAGAATGTTTAGAATATCAAACTTTGCTGCTCAGAAATAATAAAAAATTGGCGATTCGTCGTTATTGTATAGTCCAACTCAACTCTTTGACGTCACGTCACTGCGGTGGCGCTGCTGTCGGCACTGCGCATGCGCATACACTTCATCTCACACGAATCCAGTTTGAGCGCACGCGCAGTGCGCACACACAGTGTGGGCAAACGAAGGGCTTGTTTATAAACATATTGTTTGTGTGTAGGTAACGGTCTTTGGAGAGAACTTCGAAGCTGTACTACGGAGATTACGACAGCTGCAAGTGATACCCATGTTTCGTGGAAACTTCAAATGCCTTACAGTGACGTTTTTCTTTTCTTTCTTTGTGATATTGATTTGGTGAACGGCAATCCCAACTCCACACGTGGCCGAAAGTCGGGACTGCAAGCTCATTTGCAGGTTCTGTACAGGACATCGTTCTGAAGGCGACTCAATTGTCAGTGAAAAAGGGACGTACATTAGTCTGCCTGTTGATATCACCCGATGTATTTGCCGAAGAAAGCTAACTGATTCAAGTTGAAGCGTTTTGGGATACTGTCAACCGCCCTTTCTTACTTGTCATGATTAAGAAATACAAATAATGCAAACAACTTACGGGCCAGCAACGACTTGGTAACAACGCCTGCACACCACGAGACTCCCACACAGTAAAAGAAATAATCGGAAGAAATTATACCGTCATCCTAATTGTTTCTTCTCAATGACGGCAAGAAGCACGCTGGGCAGACTAACAATTCAACACTCAAGCACCCATTAAAAAAAAAGAAGTAATCTTTATTGTGGCCTTTTTTCTTCAAAAAAACACCTACCTCGAAGCTTGCCAGAACGAGTGTCTTCTGCGTGCTTGATGCAGTGAAACAAATACGCATCCTTATTTTGAATTTGTTCAGAAGCCCATCAGGCGAAGATTCCCTAACCTCTCGGTCCCGAGAATACGAATACTCGAATGATTTTGAGCTTTTGTACGTACTCTCTAAGCTAAACAAGCTGAATATATAAGGAGTAAGATCTCTCTCTATATAACTCTCTCTCTATATATATATAATTATATATATATATATATATATATATATATATATATATATATATATATATATATAAAAAAAAAAAAAAGGATGCCAAAAAAATGATCTCAAGAAATCGCTCTCGGGCCTGGTAGGCTCTTCGTCAGTCAAAAAAGACAACTTCGTTTTCCTTTTCTTTCAATTAGAGAAAAAACGGCCGCAAGAAGAAGAAGTAATTGGAAAAATGCTTACCGTTTAGCGGGTACCTACTCAAGTAAATTCTCGCTTAAAAGTTTAATATATCCCGATAAAAAAGCAGTAAATATTATTCAAGTAGTTGAATATAATATTATTATTATCACAAGACCAGTTTTTGGGACATGTGGTTGGACATAATCCAACTATACCTGGTGTCATGTGAAGCCAATGAGAGGCTCAATGTTAAGCGTTTGCTCGTGTCAAATTAAACAATGAAGCGAGAAAAAAAAATGCAACAGTGCGGCACCGGTTAGAAGATCTCATTAAATGTCCATAAAAAGATGGCAATGACCCTTGCGAATTGCTAGGTTCTAAAGTATTCAAGTCATAATAAATTCAGATTCTTTATTTTTCGATCTCTGTGGTGCCCCCTGAAGTATAATAAAGTAAAATCAGAAAGTCCGTAATGTCCCGTTTAGTATCTACGTAGCACAGCAAATAACTTTAATTGGAAAATAAATGGTACTTTTGACTGTAATTCGGAAAATGTTATTTATTTGATTCAATGTAAAAAATGCCTAATTCAATACATAGGGGAAACTAAAACAAGCATAAGAAAAACGCATGGATTTACATAAAAGTCACATACGTAATCACGTTGCCGGACCGAGTTTCTCTGTCACTTAAACTCCGCAAGACATAACGGACTTTCTGATTTTACTTTTATTATACTTCAGGGGGCTTTCGAACCACCAGAGATCGAAAAAATAAAGAATCTGAATTTATTTATAAATTTAATACTTTAGAACCGAAGGGCCTTAACAGTTCGAAAGGGTCATTGCCATCGTTTTTTATGGACATTTAATTGAGATCTTCTAACCGGTGCCGCACTGTTGCGTTTTTTTTTTTTTTTTCTCGCTTCATTGTTTAATTTGACACGAGCAAACGCTTAACATTGAGCCTCTCATTGGCTTCACATGACACCAGGTATAGTTGGATTATGTCCAACCACATGTCCCAAAACTGGTCTTGTGATAATAATAATATTATATTCAACTACTTGAATAATATTTACTGCTTTTTTATCGGGATATATTAAACTTTTAAGCGAGAATTTACTTGAGTAGGTACCCGCTAAACGGTAAGCATTTTTCCAATTACTTCTTCTTCTTTGCGGCCGTTTTTTCTCTAATTGAAAGAAAAGGAAAACGAAGTTGTCTTTTTTGACTGACGAAGAGCCTACCAGGCCCGAAACATTTTTGAGATCATTTTTTTTGGCATCCTATCGACGACCATCTCTTAAAGGGCAAATATTTTGTGAGCATATTTCTCTCGAGTGCCTTCTTTTCATCACAGGTGCTATGTTCCGTATATATATATATATATATATATATATATATATATATATTATATATATATATATATATATATATATATATATATATATATATATATATATATATATATATATATATATATATACGCGCACGCGCACATGCATATGTACATGTACATGCACATGCCATGCATATGCATACATAGTCACGAAAACTATGTGACGATGCGAAGTGAAACTGAACAAAATAAGCGTTTAATGGGGCGAACTTTTCCCAAATTAGAGGGAAATATCAGCACGTCGGAGGCGTCAAGTGTCGGCGATACAGCAGGGTCGAGCGCAAGGGATAACTGACTGTAAAAGGCCACGCGGGGCTCGCTTTATAGCACTCTGCTTTGCTAGAACATTTCATGTACCGAACATTCTGTTCTAAAACTAACCCGGACCTTCTCGAATTTTGAGAAGCATCGTCTTAGGAGTAAATAAAAACATCTGCCGGTCACAGGATTTGAACCCGGGACCTCTGCGTGACAGTCAAGCGCGGTGCCCACTGGGTTGTCGCTGAGCACGCGGCAATATATGTAGATAACGTTGCTCATGCGCAAGAAGCAGAGGACTTGCTCTTCGCTATAGGTTGAGCGGGCTGCGTGTACTGCTGTGCGACGCAACGGGGATGCCGTCACTGGTGGCGCTGTCAACCAGCTGCCAAGGCGGAGCGGCGTGGCCCTCATGGGTGTCGCACACTCCCCATAAAGTATCCCATTGACTGAAGAACTCCTAATACGGTTAGATCTAAAAACAAATAAAAAAAAACGCAACGGGCGCAGGGATTATGACAAGATGATTCGTCGTATTAATTGTCCTTCTGCACATCGCTTTTTCTTTGTCTATTCATATTTTGAGGTTCGTCATTCGGCGTGCTCCTTCTATTCTTCACCATAGTTTGCTTTTGTCCATGTTGTGCAGGAAAGTGAACCTACGGACTTTTCCTTAGAGCGCAACACTTCGGTCCACAACCCTGGCTATTTATTTTTTCTTTCATAACCTAAGAGAAAGGCATTGTCTTACTCATCAGGGCTTCTGCGTCATATGTTCCTATGAAAGAGTCGCAACTTTTGTTTGATATTCTTTTAATATATTCACTTTCCACTTTTCACCAGCATAAACGTCATTCTCCTGTCGCATAGGAAAAGACAAATCCAAAAAACAATCTCACAAAATAAACAACAACAAAATGTGTGGAGAGTCGCGTGTTTGCGTAGCGGCCCCTGTCCCGTGGGAAGAATCACGCTGTCCGAATTCGAAGATTGAAGTAGGAGTTTGCATACGAACATACCACAAAACGCGAGCGTCTATACACGAGTTGCAATGTATGCAGAGACGTGAAAAAAAAAATTGGAAAAACGCTGGTTTTGTTTGTAATGGCTCGCCCATTTCTCTTGAGAGTCTGGCAGTCTGAAGCCGCTCGTAGGACTAGATGGATGGTCCACAACAGGCTGAACTGTTCGCAAGAGCCAAACAGCTGCGAGCCATAGAAATAGGAGACAAGAAAATCTAGGATACAGTGGACTGATTTTTTTCTCTTATTCTGGATTATTCTGGAGAGTTAGTTTGAGAAAGTCCGCCAGGGAAATATTTTATTGAAAAATCTTTACTGTACTCCCCTGGGCCCCAAGCAAACTATGGTTTGCATTGAAAGGTTCGTTTTGCGAACATTATCTCTCTTACTCGCTGCTTGTCTATCCAAAAATACCTGTATGTGCGTGTGTTTGCGTGCGTGCGTACGTGAGAGAGAGAGAAATAGAGAGAGAGAGAGAGAGAGAGAGAGAGAGAGAGAGAGACAGGAATATATTTTGTAGTATTGCACACACGTACAGAGGGCGCGCTTTGGTCTCGGAGAGCAGGACCCTTGGTGCGGAGGAGATGCGCTCCAGTAGGGAACCGAAGCCTAGAAACTTCGTCCAAATTGAGTGTTGTTTTCAGAGAAAAGCGTAGCAGGCTGCGCGTACGTTTCATTTTTCTTATAATCAGTGGTTTTCGACAATGCCCAAGATATTTATTTTTATAATCCATATTTTGATTTTAGGCAATTAAAAATGCATTACTCGTAACAATTTAAGGACCACAGTTGTACCGACCGTTGTTAATTTTCCTAAATAGGGCCTTTGGTAGAGGCGTATACAAGATCAAAATTTTTCTCTGCAGTGTGTACTTTTCGCAGGAGCGATTTGGCCAGCGTTTCGTGGTAAACCCGGCAAACATACATGCGCGAGAGAAACGCAAAAGTCAAGAAGCGCCCACAGAAAGATGAAGCCTTTCAGGACGCTTTCGTCGAACCACTTGAATCGACGATGCGCATTTCACGCCGCAGAAGCAATAGTTTTGCGAGAAGCATTGGTATGAAGACACTTATTTGGCAACTCTCCCCGAAAACCCAAGATCTCGAGGAATTTCCAAAAAAGATGACCCTGAGCGGTCTTTTTTTAAATATTAGTTTGAAATTGAGTTTACACTTATTTCGTTCTGGAGGCCGTCCCGTCGGTGGGAATTGCAAAGTGTCACGAATGAATGGAGTGGCTAGAAGGATCCGACGTGATGTATGGTCACGTCGCTCCGCATCCTTTTCAGGCTGGTATTTTTGTATGAGTTGATGAATTTGTCATCCGGCTTCTATATTTATCTGTGTTCATGATAAGTTTTGAAGCGTGTTGGGGCGTTTTTAAAATAGCAAAAATAAATGTTAGTGATGGAGCACGGCTCCGTGCCTGTGTGTGTTTAGTTTTTTTTTTTTAATGGGCTAGTATGTTAGCAGGAGACTGATCCGAGTCATGACGCAGTTCTGATGGTTAGGGAAAGCATCATATTCTCCAGAGACATTAGATCTGTCTTGACCTGATGTCCATTGACATTATATCAAGTCGGTCTTAGCATGGCATCCATAATAATATTATATATAAGTCTGATACTGTGTCAGAGGAATGCCACAGAACCTCTATGGACATTCATTCATCAATTTATGTGATTTCACTGCATTATACCTCAGAACAACATATAGTCAATGGTTGAATTTATAGCCATAATGGGTGCTCTGGGGTCCAATAACAAAATAATCTTTTGAATGCGACAGACAACGTATGCCCATCGCTAAATAACAGGAACGTAATAAAGTGATCACCTCATAAATAATTAAACCATGAATTAATCTGAAATACAAGTTTGACTTTAATAGTAACCTTCCAAACATATATATATATATATATATATATATATAACTGAGAGGAAAAGCAAAACCCTTGATGGAAACAGCAACAACGAGTGGTTTATTCTTCGACGTTTCGGGCCGGAGTCCGGCCGAAACGTCGAAGACAGGCCGCTTTAGTTTTTAGTTTTAACTTTTCAAATGGTGGACTATTATGCCGTACGAATATATTCGTTGAAATTATATTGCTGAGTTTGTTTGCCCCTTCCGCAAAGTTCCTTGATTTATTCTTAGGTTGTTTTTTTTTTTCTGAATTTCGCAGCATGCGTTTATTTTACCGTTATATCACTAGTTTTATTTTCAGTTTTGATGATTACTATTCTGAAAATAGCTGGGGAACAAATTTACGTTATAGTATTACGGTACTTCACGGCTAATACAAGGTGTTGTGGGCTCTATCCAAGCTGGAAGGTGGTTGGCCAGCGAAGCTGTGGCAGTATTACCTGCAGCGATTGCCTACTGCATTATACGAAATGGTGCCACCGGTCGCAACACACCGCCGCTGGTCGTATTGCCGTTTTTTTCCTTTGCCGCTCCTCGTATTCACGCCGCTATTCGGGAGTCCTAACTATCCAGACCTACCCATAGCGATGCTGCAACAAATAATCAAATCATTTGTTACACTTCGCTTCACTCTTACGCCCAAGCGCAGCAGAGTTTATAAGCCACCGGAGCCACTAAGGCCATGTGAGCGTCAAGTGACCTTTAAAGATTGCACAGCGACGCGCGGAAAGTGTATCACGGCTACGTCCACAGAACGGATTACAGATAGTTTCGAGCGTCTGGCTGCGTCCGCTTAAGGTGAAACGGAGAGTAATATCTTCTTTATATAGAAAAGGCTAGTGACGTCATCTCTCTGTCGCAAGCGTCGCCTTCAGGCTTGGTGCAATACATTCTTTAACGGAAACGATGTCTGCATTCTTGTTTCTGTGCTTGTTCTTTATTGAAACGGAACCGTAGGCCCAGAATTTGCTCGGTAATCACAATGTTGGAGCCGAAAGTTCGCGAAGCGCCGATTGACCAGCGACAAAAGCGCGAAGTCAACGGTCCTGATAGTCCAACCGGTGGGCTCCGTCAACTTCGGCCTCAGCTTTGTGTTTGGCAAGCGAAGTCGCCTGTGCAGTATGTTGTATGCCTGATGTGGCACTTTCCGCTTCACTCGCTGATGGGTTATTTCCCGTGAAGACGCCAACGCGAGAAAATCTATCCAACGAGTCATACAGCTTCACTGTAAATAAACCGGGGAAATAATGCATCCTGTCGTCAATGGCACCGACTGGCTCAAAGCCCACCACATGTTTTCTGCGATTCGAATGTAGTAGGAAATGGGACGAATTTAATGTACGCAAAAGGAAGGAACAAAAAGTGGCCTGTTACTTTGTTTAATCGTGGTCTCATAGAATCGTTTCATTTTCCATAGGTTACATACCATCTCGCATCGCCGCGTTTAGCGCCATGTTTCCGCACAAAACCTTTTTTTTTTAAACAAACGAATATTATTGTCACGGAAGAAAGGTAGGTATTGCTTCCAACCTGCCGTCTTAGCAATTGCCTCTCGGATCCGCTCAGAGAGACCTTGTACGTCATCCTAAGGTGGTCCCATGGTCGTCGTCGTTATGGACGGACCAGGTATGGGCCTTGTCCATGTCATCGCAGAAGCCTTCTCCGCGCATTACACAGGTTGTGAAGAACTGGAGAACGCAGGGTATTAATAACGACAGGTCACACTACATGATGCTGGCACTGTC
>JAZHYW010069399.1:0-23987 GCA_037355805.1 Ixodes ricinus
CGAGCTCGTATGTTACTAATAGAACGAACGCCGAAGGCACGACGTACGACAGAGGTGATGGAACAACACGGTTATCAACGCACGGCGGCAGTAAATCCAGCTAGAGAAAAACAATAAAGAAAACCAGCAAAACAAAGGAAAGCAGCAATCACAATCCGTGCTACGCTAAAAGCACCAAAGTAGAAAAATACCTGCTCCCGCAAGAGCTACCGCCGTGGGCACGGCGCGCGACACGGAGCGCTGCATGGAGCCGAGCGAGCAACGCGGCCGCGGTGAACGAGTCCGATAGAGACGAAAACGAACTAAAGTCACATAAAAATATTCCTACGGCACTCTGCTAAAGCACCAAAGTACAAGAGAATAAGTCCCCTAGTTTCGGCCAAAGGACCCTTCAGGTGTTGTAAAATGCCGCTAAACCATGCTGAAAGTGCCCGGCCAGACACCCCTACGTGCGGTAGAAAGAGACCTCGAAGATGGCGACCAGTGGTGGCCGATGCCAGCGAACCTAGCGAGTGACGTCAAGTGAATGTCACCTATAGTGCAGCCGACAATCGCGGCAGGTGATACCACAGCTTCGCTGGACCAACCACCTTCACCGCCTGGATTACAGCTCCATTTTTTGTTGCCGTTTCTTCCTAATAAGGTTGCTTGTTGTATCCTTTCACGGTACGTGAAAATTCAGCAAAGCGAGAGCTGACGTCGATTAAAAATTTTAACCCGATTAATCGCCACCCTTTAATCGATTAATTAATCGATTAATCGGTCTCGTTCATTTCCATGCATAATAATATTGATTAAAAATAAAAATTGCATCTATATTTTTTTTTGCTGAATATGTGTTAAACGACGCAATAATTTTAATTATGAATCAGCTTCAATATACAGTTGAGAACAGTTAAAAACACTCACACTCACACATTATTACTTCAGCTCCATGAGGCAAAAATGTTCGTTGATATTCTCCGAGAAGGGCGACCTCCTTTGATTGCTCACAGTAGTCTCTGCTGCGCTAAACGGACACTCGCACGGCGTTGAAGTCGCTGGGACATGTGTAACCTTCTGCACATGTCTGAAGTTACAAATCTCCCCTTACAGTTTACCTTAAGTTAATACTTCACCTAAATTTTTCACTTCATATAGGTGTGCTCGTCCATGTCTGCATAGTGAAAGCATTTCATTTTTATTTAATTTTGGTTCGTCAAAATTTTACCGATTAACCGGTTAAACAAATTAATCGCGATTAAAGCATTAATCGATTAATCGGTAGGTTAATCGATCAATTGCCCAGCCCTCAGTGATTATTAAGTCGGAAGCTTCCATAATCGTAGTGTTGTGGCTTGTATACAACCGCTGGTCCCACATATTTTTGTTATCTCCCACAAACCAAAACTTTTATAAAACAATGAGTGTTGATTGAGCTATGGTTTGATTAAAACAAATTAACCCGACTGATTGATGCCTGCTTTAATCGTGTATGGTTGATTTTTCACCGGTCATATTGCATGAAAGACGTTAAAACATAGATCAAGTTTTTTACTATTTTTGCTATGTAATAAATGGCATATTGCATTTCCCATTTAAACTTAACGTTGTGACGTCTACAGAAATATAAACATGAAGTCCTTTTAAAGTTACTATTTAAACAGTACAATCACCTCGATGGCAATCAGAAGCATATTGAAGTGGTTTACCCATGTCCTAAAAGAGAAAGAAACACGTCAGAAATGTTAAAGCGGGCTTTTTTTTTTACTTGTTCCTGACTTTTTTTAGCACAAGATTCCGATTAAATGGCCAAAATATATATCGCACTTAAATTATCACTCGAATAATCTGAAGGTTAATCGATGAACTGCCCAGTCCCGATATGCTTTAGTTGAAAGCGGAGGGTGATTGGAAAGTCTCGTGAGAGTCGCTAGCCCTCATCAGCAAAAAGAGTGCCGCTGCGGGCGATGCTGTCTGTGTCGTGGTACGGGTCGTTTGTTGAAATCGCAGAGTATACAATGTAGAATATTCGAGTAGAAGATTATTCAGCCATCATTTTGTAATACTAGCCTTTTGACATCCGCGGCCCTCTCCGAGAAAAATTGAAGTGGGTAGAACCCACACTACCGAGAGACTCATCTAATAACACGCAGGCTGCCTTCGTTGCTCGGTTACACTCGTTTGTTCCACTCGCGGCAGACATATTAAATTAGTTTGTTTCATTTGTTTCAGTTGTCCTACCAACGAACAGTTTCCAAGTCGCAACTAGACGAGGCACTCTCTCTTCGTCGCAACGCAGTTGAATTGTTCTGACTCCGAAAATCTTACTCACACCAAGGGCACAGTGCAAAGGGAGACATTGGCTGCAGTGGAACTCCAACACCACGGTAATTTCCAACACGGCACTAACTTCTCTTCATGGTAAACATTTATATTACTGTAAAAGTTAAAAAAAAATCCATAAAACCTAAGCGATTTCATGACCCACAGTACCCGTATTATGTTATCTGGAGTTTTGGAATTCTTTGTTTTGTTGGAATTCCACTTGGTGTGGTAAGCCAATACATTTCTTTTAAAAGAAACAAATATTTATTTTATTACTATTTCATTTACTTGTAAATACTGTGCGCCCTTCTGGGCGCTTTACAGGAGTGGAACGTCAGTTTTATATCATGCAATATTATATACATTTCTTAACACCTTTTATATTTCTTATAAATTTGCAAAACCGCACTGGTACACATCACGCTACACAAGCTATCAATGAATCTAACCAAGAAAAGAACACTTCTTTTACACATTCATAAACAGAAATGGGAAGTCTGATATAATTCAAGTAAACATTTCTCGAATAAGGCTAATGAGTCACAATTCACAACACTTTCGGGAAGCTTGTTCCACCTTTCAACTGTTCTAACAAAAAATGAATACTTGTATGTGTCATTATTAATTCGCGGAACTTGCATAGCCCTATTGTGTACCCCCTTACAGGTCTAGTAATACGTGGTTGTAAAAAATCAGATGTGTCCATATTTAGTAAGTCCTTTGAAAACATATAAATAACCTTTAGCCTTGCTATCTCTCGGCGGGTGTGAAGAGGTTGGAGACTGAGCTGTTCGAGCATGTTAGTAACGGAGTCCATTCGGCGGTATCTCGAAAGGATGAAGCGAGCAGCCTGTCTTTGTATTTTTTCCAATTTTTCGATTCGATTCTGACGGTACGGATCCCACACAGCGCAGGCATATTCTAAGGTGGGCCGTATAAATGTTGTGTATGCAGTCAATTTCACCTGACTTGTGGTTTTGCCTAGGTTTCGCTTCAAAAATCCCAACTTTTTTCGAGCCGTACTGCACACATTGTCGATGTGGCGATTCCATGTGAGGTCGGTTGATATCGTAACTCCTAAATACTTAAAGTGATCAACTAGAGCTATGGGATCGTTTCCAACCCGATATGTGTAGGGGAGGATGTTCACTTTTTGCTAGTGATTCTGGCGGATACAGTTTTATCTGGATTAATTTTCATACCCCATTTTTCACACCATTTCTTAACAGAGTTGACAGACGAGTTTAAGTTTTCTTGATCCATGGGGTTGCGTACTCTAGCATAGAGCAAGAGGTCGTCTGCAAACATCCTAGCTGTAACGTTAGGGCTGAGATCATTCACGATGTCGTTTATGTAACATAAAAACAAGACTGGACCCAACACCGATCCCTGCGGGACCCCGATGTAACCCTGCGGGTGGTCGACACTGCTCCGCTGATAGCCACAAACTGTGTTCTGTTAGACAAGTAAGCCTGGATCCACGCAATTACCGGCTTATTAACGCCGTATTTTAATAGTTTTTGTATCAGTCCATTATGTGAAACTCGATCGAAAGCCTTCGATAAATCCAAACAAACCGCGTCGATTTGGCCTCTCTCGTTCGAAGAGCAGGAAAAGTCACCAAATGCACCTAGTAATTGTGTTACTGTTGACAGACCGCGCCGAAATCCATGCTGGCTTTTGTGAAAAATGTTATTTGTTTCGAAAAAAGCATAAAGATTTTTAGAAATTATGTGTTCAAAAAGTTTGCAGCTCGTGCATGTCAATGAGATGGGACGATAATTGGCTACATTTTGTTTGTCACCGGATTTGTGGACTGGAACAACTTTTGCACAAAGCCAATCTGAAGGAACGCTGTGTTGACTGAGTGACGCTTTGAATATAATTGTTAAGTATTTGGCGACCCATTCCGCATATCGCTTAAGAAATTCATTAGGAATCTTGTCTGGTCCAGCGGTTTTCTTTGTGTTAATATTTAACAAGAGTGAAAGGACACCGGCCTCTGAAATATCAATGTCTGGCATAGACGCAAGTACGCCTTCGTCGTCCTCCAGATCCACAGAACAATTGCATGAATCGATAAAAACAGAACTGAAGTATTCATTGTACCTCTGGGCCATTCCGATATGATCCGAGATGACAACGCCGTTCTGTACAATGCAATCTATGTTCTGTTTTGATGGCGCAAGATATTTCCAAAATTTCTGTGGCGCTGTCTTCATGAACTCCGGCAAGGTGACACCGAAATATTTTTCCCGAGATTCCTTAATTTTTTTCTTTTAATTCATTTGAGAGGCTGGCAACGTCACTTTTGCTGACAGGTTTTGCCTTGCGTCGCCGCTTTATTTTGCGTTTTAAATGAATAATGTCACGTGTTATCCATGGATTTTGTGTATTTATGAGCTTTATTTATGCGCTTTATTGAATATAAATAGTACGCAATCTCACCCGGGGACAGGCATCCGTCGTGGTGATCCATGCTTCCTAACGTCTCGCCTAGAGCAGACGACGCATCCACACGAGCGGTTATTTAAATATAGGCCGTATACGCTGGTATCACGATTCGATCTTCACTGAAGCACCGAACAGTACGGCACCATTTTCGGCTAAATTTGTTTTCCCACCGATACTGTCTCGAAAAAATAAACGCAAGAATCTACACCGTTTCGCGCGCGAATGTGGAGAGCCTATAGGGCGGCCCTGCAACTATTCCCAACATTGACTATCGCCGCTTTGATGATGATGATAGCGCGGCAGTAGCACCACCTCTAGGTCGATCTCGAGGCCAATAGTCGGCGATTGAGGGAAGCTATGGCGGCTGCATCCGAGACCGCCGACGCCCGGGAGAACAGACTGGCTTTCTGACCGATGACAACAGTATATGCGGACCGTTGCGCGGCTGGCATTTCCATCCTTCACTGAGTTGAAACTGCTGCGCTAAATGATAACGCATTTCGTAAAGAATCGGCTTAGCGACATGCACCGGTTCCGGCATGTTCTTTACTATATATTTATATGCGTTTCCCAACGTAAATTGTACGAGATGTTAACGCCCAAATATTTGGAACTACTCACCCATGCTATCGGGTATTTCTCGGAACTCTATCTAAATACAGCGGTCTTGGTTTTGTGCGTGATATTCATACAGACGGTCTTCTCATGGTTTAACGACATTTTTATATGTTTAATCGCTGACCAATGATGGCTACACATGTATTGTGGGCCACCTGGGGATCCAAAGCGTTGGCCTAGGTCGCGCCTCTGCCAAATCGTCAATTGCCATTTGCACCACGTGGCCAGTTGCCGTTGGCAACTGGCCACGCGAGCGGCGCTCCGCCGCTGATAAAGCTGGCCGTCGGGGTTCTTGGGATCACGGCGCGGGCGATAACGGTCATTAAATGTCGACGTGTTGTTGAGCCGGTGTGCTGCGTCATTCCCGAGACGGGTAGCAGCAGGAGAATTCCCACACCGGCGCCCAGACGTGAAATGCTGATCGTCTGGGAAGATGGTCGCGAACTGGGTTCGTTTTTGCTTTTCATATATAGTCATTTTTGCGTTCCTAACTTCCGCATTTTCGGGGCGTTTTTTTCTTTCGAATTCGTCCTAGCTTAATTTCTTCGACCTTCGGAAGCCTTCACTACAACAGGATGTCGTCTATGGAGGATGCCATCAAAAACGTGAGTGATGACGACGATTTGACACTCGGCGCACTCGCACATAACGCCGCCAGCAACAAAACACCAGGCGCTAAGCCTGCAGTCTCAGTTCCAGCAGGCGCATCATCGGGGGGGGGAGGGGAAGGGGAAGGGGTTATTGGAACTCAGAATGGCCATGGCCATGCTTCTTCAGTTGTAACGGGAGCAGATGATGCACTCAAGCCCCGCTCCTGCTGCTACCCCACAAGGATTACTTACCATGCAGTGTTGCGGAATGGGCAGAATTTCTGACAATTTCTTTCTTTTCAACTCCTCGGAATGAAGACACTGGGCCCATTCCCACTCCTGGAATGGCTGAACTCCACCATTCCATTCCTCTAATTCCTAAACGTGAAAAAATTGTCAGTGACAGCCATATTGTGTTATTGAAAAAAAGCAGCATAAAGCTGCTGACGTTATCAAACGTAGAGACTATCTGCAAAAGTATGCAAAAGATTCTTCAAAGCGCTCATTCTACAAAGCCGAAGGGTGGTCGCACAAATGCGCTTCGCGGCAATTGGTCTCATAGCAAGCATCGATCGCGCGATCAAGCGTAAAAGGCTTGATAGTCGAATTACAACCACCCATTTTCTTCGCAAACGAACCGTATACCCTCCACAGATACATAGTTAGCATGTTGTTTGTTTGATAAGGCCTTAGATATGTCTAGTTTGTGAGTGGCACAAGAAGAACCTATCTTGCTCTCTGCTTAGATTACTTGCGCAACAGCAAAGCTAGCGCGCTGTTAGAAGCGACGCCGCGTATACTTGCCCCAGATCTCCATGCACTGCGGCAAGAACAGAAAACCGCTGACAAGCAGCACAAGGGACTGTAGCACCATATTATGGAACCCATGGAATCTGCTTAAAACGCAGACTTTTATGTATGCTGTACGATTTTTGCGATTTCTTAACATACACAATCCAATTTTTGTATTTGTATTCCACGCAGAAACTGGAAGATTGGCTGGCTTAAAAGCAGTGAGTCGAACCGGTCATTACACCGGTTCGGTTCGCGTTCGGGTTGCTTTCATTTTGTTCCGGTTCGGTTCTGGTTCAGTGGTGCTTTTGAAATAACGTTTCGGTTACCGGTTCCACCAAGCGCGAACCAGTCCAAACCGGTTCTTGAAAAAAAGAAAGTGCACAGCTCCCAGTCGTTAAGAAAAGGCGAAGTCAGCACGGCGTCATCTTCATTAAAATAAATTAGGTCATCAGAAGCCGTGCTGCGGAAACGAGGACAGCAAACAAAACAAAATATATATAAGCTTAATTTCGTTTTGTGATCTTGAATTTTGAACGCAAACACCGTTCTATGAAAATTACGTGGTTATACAGGCACTTGGAAACAGTACCAAACTACAGTATTCTCATGTGAAGTCAAACAGCCAGAACGCACAGGGACACTATGACGGTAGCACGCATTTTATACTCGCACCAAGTACCCACAAAAACAATCTAGTCGTTAGTTGTTGAGACACTAGTCTGCCAGAGCATGGCAAGCATTTTACCCTCCGTAGATGAGCAACTTAGCCAGTGCAGTACAACCGCTAACCTGGGGTCTTTAACGTGCACCACGCAGTATGCGATACACGACCGCACGCCGGTACGATGCTCGTCCAGATCGAAACGGAAAACTGCGCCTACCGCACGCCCGAACGTCTTGCTCGAACGGCTGAGTTGAAGAGGAGAAAGAGCGAAGGTCGGTGGAAAGGCGATTAAAACAAAAATAAATTGAGAGCCCTTCTGCCCCGCGAAGAGGGAAGTCCAGCGAAGCTGGCGCTCTGGTGGGATTCGCTTTGTCGGGCTGGGAGCAGCGGCAACGGCGGTTCCACGCTGGCGGCGTGACCCATTCCCACTTCTGAGCGCGCCGACGCTCCTCATACTTTCGCTGCTCCTCTTCGGAACGTACAACACGGGCGCAACCCATGTGAAGTCTGAAGTCAAACTGATAAGGACAGTGGCGCGATGTTCGGCAGGTGGCGCCGAAGAGCGCAGCATGCGAGGGGGGGGGAACGCCGCGCGTGGAGAAGGCGGCGCGTGCGCCGTCGGCGTCTGCAGCATTAACTGTTCTGAAGCAAATAACTAAAACAAATGGCATCTTGCGCACGCGTTCGTCAACGCTTTATTTTGGTCATTTACGTCGAACCTTGTGTACGGGGAAGCGCGCGCGTGCGGTGCTGGCATCTGCAGCATTAACTGTACACAAATGTTGGTCTACGCTCGGTCTTACCCCGGAGACGATCTGCCAGAACCTAGCCTTAGACAGCTTCGCTGTAAAAGGGCACAAGAAAACGACGGGCGACTGGATTTTTCCATAAGACGGCACACACAAACGAATTTTCTTCAAGCAGCGTATAGGTCTCTGGGCGACTGGCGTCCGGGCGACCGACGCCTGACGCCACAGTGTCGGAGCTCGTAGCGGCTTCGCCTCTTCGTGCCTCCAGATTTTGCGACCGCAGAACAGACGCGCCGACAGCGGTCAACGTTTTGTGTTTTTACAGCGAAGCTGTGTAGGGCTATGTTCTGGCAGATTGTCTTCGGGGTCAGATCGAGCGTAGACCAACGTCTCCGGGGTCAGACCGAGCGTGGACCAGCAGAGTTGCGGAGCGGCAACTCCGTAACACTGCTGCCTACGGCTTTCACTTAGCGTTCCAGTTCTTTCAGGGTACGCAGATAAAAAGTCAGTGGTGATGTTGGTCTCGGAACTGCGGGACTACCAAGCTGCATCGGGAAATGACGGTGAAACCGTGCTCACTCGCCTTTTGGCGGTCACATTGACTGATAGTGTTGCGCTCTGGAGAAAGAGACGAGGAAGTTTCTCGAGTATTGCAGATTTTGTTTCGCGATTCAGAGCAGAGTTTCTGCCACCAGATTACAATATTCGGATGCAGGACGATACTCCGTTCCCGCATACAACACCCGCAGGTGTCCCTCATAGAGTTTGTAAGGGCCTTCCAGGGGCTGTATGACATTGCTGACGCGGCGGCCCCAGATGCAAATGCGCGGGGTGTCCGTCAGAGCCACCCACGCTTCCACCCACATCTCAGGGATGTAGTTTTAGGGATCTTGACAAGATGGCACGGGCCGCATCGACGATCCAGGCCGACATGTTTGCTGAACTCCGGTACCGGCCTCCTCCGCCAAGAAGCACCGCCCTTAAACCAACCTTTGCTTGGCCTGAAGACCCGGATGAGTACGAAAGACACAGTGACTTTAACGGATTGACCGACTATGCAGCTCCCCGAGCCCTTAATCCTTGCGCATATGAATCATGAGAAGGCTCGAGGAACGAGCGCGCAGATGCAGAATACTCCTAGCGAGAAGCGTTCTCACAATCCGCAGCAAGTACGTGGGCGAGGTACGGAAAGTGGGGACAGATCACACACCCCTTCTTACATGACCCGTGGAGACAATGGGAAGCAGACCTGGCTAAGCTGTTCCCGGTGCGGCCAACCAGGACACGAGACGCGGGACTGCGGCAAAGAGCCCCGAACCTGAATGCAGGAAAACTGCGAGAGCCGGCGGTGGTAGACTTCTGCTATCCGCCGGCAACGCGGAAAGCACTGTCCTCGAGGTCCACCAACGCAGTCGCCTCCGTGCCGACCGGAGGATGGCCACTAGCCACATTACAGAGTCCATTTTCGGCCCCGGATTTTCATGGTTATGAGAAGCCCAGAGGGTCCCTCATGGTTACTCCCGGAGGCCTGGAGAAGAGTACAGTGGGACCGCTACGCGGCGTCGATCCCCGGGAGGCCAAGACAAGACGATCTAGGTCATGAGATAGCCGGTTGGACCGCCACGGCCTTGAAACCCGTTGCGACCGCTTTTGCGCTGAACACTAACGCGGTCCGTTCACGTTGAATGCCCAGTCCCGGCATGATTCAAGGAGACACCGGCGGTTCGAAGTTCTCCATGCCAAGGATGATCGATCGCCCTAGATGGCCGAACACCCAGAGACCAGCACCAGACGTCCAAAGCCACGACACCTCCTGAGCCCGGGTCACCAACAGTGCTCATCCCAGCGGTACGTAGAGTCGAACCGACTCCCAAATCTGTTGAACCACGCGCGACTGTGAATGTGCTGGGTGCCCCAATAGCCGCGCTTCCAGGTACAGGCAAAAACATATCACTTATTGGGGATGCCTTATTCGACTTGTGTAAAAAGGAAAACGTAAATCTTCGGACGGCAGATGTAAATTTTCAGGTAGCGTCGAGATCTGTATAACCTGTCTTAGGAGTTGGTGCATTGTGAATTTGGTGAAGTGTGCGGGTCTATTCATGTCGCCGACCTAATAGCTTTCTATGAACCCGAGCAGGTAGATATGCCGCAGTTTCGAGGTGGCCACGATCCGAACCACATCTCAAAAGATTCCCAAACGTTTCTGCCGCGATACAACCTGCGACGGCGTTGAAGACGACGAAAGGAGGACGAGCTCTAAGTGCACTATAGTCATGCCCTCTTCGGTCTTTTGGGGAGAAGAGAAAGTAGCCGTGCTCCCGCAAGCACGCAGTTGGGTAGGCGTCGTTAGTGGGCGTGGTCACTTTATTCCTGCCGCGCCATGGCCTCATGTCGTTTTTAATTTCCGCGTTCCTCGTGCCAGACACATAGTGGCATCGACGCAACTCCCATCATCAGACCCACGACAGCCGCATCGGTACTGTACGGAAGTAGTGACGTCGGACCCGTGTTCGCCCATCTGCGAAGACCCCTGCTGACCCAGAAGGAAGGCCCCAGAACCTTCTAAAACGTCCTCTATTCGTGTTTTTTTTGTAGGGGAAGATGTGTGGCAAACCTGAGAATCCAAATTGTTAGCCCAGGTTGCCCCTCTGCCAAATCGTCAATGGTCATTGGTACCGCGAGAGGGGCAAGATCAACTGGCCAGCGCGAGCGGCACTCCGAAACTGATAAAGGGCCGTCGCAGCATATGCGCGAGGGCATCTTGGGATCGCGGCGTGGGCGATAACGGTCATTAAATGTCTACGCGTTGTTGGACCGGTGTGCTGTGTCATTCCCAGAGACGGGCAGCAGCAAGAGAATTCCCACAGTATTTAGGCTCATTTTCTCAACGGGCGTCTTAATATCCGTATAAACAAATTCAATCCTTGGGGAGACAGCCTTGCCTTAACAGTTAAATTAGGCAGCGTGTCATTGATAAATAGTTTAAAAAATACGTTGAGGCTGGGGACCGTACTTTGGGGTACGTCTGATATTACACCGCTCATATCGGAGTGCTTTAGTGCCACTGCTATACCTTTGACTTCTACAAAATGTCATCTTTTGTACAGAAACATCTCTGTCCATCTAATTAAGCCGGAATTTCGACGTATAACGTCTTTCATTTCGGTCACTAAGGAGGTCGCTTGCTGAAACTCCAAATAACAAAAACATGTGACAGTAATATCGCTTATATCTTTGCAACCGTACTACCCGCGCGCCATACTTCCGTATCATTTTGTAGAGTAAAGTAGCCATTACTCGAACACGCATGTGCCGCGAGCCCAACAAACCAACTCGTATGCCGCCATCTAACTGGGCGACGCGAACAAAGTGTGTGAGGTGAAATGATGTAACACAGCGATAACTTATCACTGTAACTTAACTTAATTTTGTTGATGACCTTATTTTCGCACATTTCCTGACAAAAAAAATATTGAAAGATATCGATTGCGCCAATATATCACCTCACGGTACCAAATACACGACATAACACTACCAAATTGAAAAATTTTGTGTCCGTGAAATATTCCCAAAATGCAGACACCGCAATATTCGCGAAATAGTAGCAAGTTTTAGACTAAACTCTATTAGGCGCTTGAAAATAAAGTCGTCTACGGCATATGCGAGAACAAAACAAGCAAGAGCAAAGTACTTCACACAAGGCCAGAGGGTCTAGGAGAACTTGTCATCTAAAGGCCAACTGGTCATAGATGAACTTGTCCAGTAGGCCAACTCGTCGCAGGGCATCTCGTACGAGGAATTCTTGTCACTCCCGGATACTCGAAACACGAAACACTCGTATTAGGACACGATGTTTTATACAATGTGGCGAGTGACTTCGGTTTCGTAATAGGATTAGTCAATATCTCAAACAGCGGCATCAACAATTTGAGTTGGAAGCGAAATAATAATAACGACCTATAGACAACCGGAAATATCTCATCGGCTAACTCACATATGCTCCTGATTATACATTATTGTATTAACTTTGAAGCAGAAACCACAAGCTAAGCGTGGAACCTTGAGAGGGGACTCTTTTCGCCTGACCAACTGTCTCTCTCTCATATATATATACCTGTCTCTCTCTCTCTCTCTCTCTCTCTCTATATATATATATATATATATATATATATATATATATATATATATAATAAATATGACACTTCAAAACTGAACACCTTTATTAGACGTTTCGACCTGAGGCGGGTCTTCTCGGGTCGAAACGTCAGGCGGGGGGAGCTAAGTTTTGCGATTAATTTATACAAACTCGCAGCCAAGCCTGGACTTCGTATATATATATATATATATATATATATATATATATATATATATATATATATATATATATATATATATGGGTGCTTTCATCTCAAATCGTGCAGGCAAAAAGGGTCGAATTTTTAATTTCGCTGAAAAAAATATATGTTATGGCGTCGTCTCTAAAAACGCAGTAGCCACAAACCGCAAGTCCGTCGGATTTTTTGTTCTCGACTTACGAATTTTAAAAGAGGCCGCGGCGGAAAGCAGTGTTTTTCACATCCGTCGTGGGTCGGATGTTTCGCTCGATCTCCCGTCGTGGATTTTCAGTCCACATTATATTAACTTTTTTCAAGCACTCTGTGGGCACAGGTAAAAGGCTCTAATACCATGAAATAATTTTAGGCGTTTTGCTTTTTTTCTGTAAAAATGTCAAAAACGCCCCCTCGGTCAATTGTTGACGAACTTTGACAATTAAATACTGGCGATCTACTTGGGTTACATCAATATTTTTTATGTCTATGGAGAGCCCAAAACACGCTCTTTATAGATATTATAAAATGATTTAGCTGTATTAAATATCCTTTGCGGGACGTTTACGTTAATGTTATGCGAAAACCAAAAAGTACCAATTTTAAAATCGATTTTCTCAAAAAACCCATTTTTTATTTTTTTTTATTTTTTGTTAAAA
Organism: Ixodes ricinus; assembly: GCA_037355805.1. Lineage (NCBI taxonomy): Eukaryota > Metazoa > Arthropoda > Arachnida > Ixodida > Ixodidae > Ixodes > Ixodes ricinus. The sequence continues at coordinate 13,168 of JAZHYW010069399.1, forward strand.
TGTAGATATGATAGTTGTCTACTCGAAAAGCAAGTCGAGAAAGTGTATATTTTGTTTGTATGTTCTATATTTAAGCCTCAATATCGGAAAAAGACGTCTTCGTTTTGCAAGACCTAAGTCAGACAAAAAAAAAAAACGTGCGCTTCTATGAATTGTAAAAAAGTTTTCTTGAATTTTTGTCTGCGTTTTGTAATCAATTATAAACGCATTTTGTGGTATTGAATAGTTATTTATGTTTTGAAAAGAGCGGGAAACCACGAGAAACATATCTAATCAAATCAGCAGGCCTAGTAGACCTTCAATATCGAAGAGGCACAGACGTTGTATTTTTTCGATTGATAAAACTTTCACTGTAAACTAGCATGACTAGCTATTAGCTGTCATATTACTAAGACATGAAAAGTCACCACGTCATTGATCTATTATATACAATTCTTTCCGAAACCAAACGCTAGGGTTTGTTCACCGCACATCGCACAGATCACCAGGGAATATCCTTTCACTTCCGTAATACACAAAAGTGATGACACAGAAACGATCCGAAACACACGGAGAGATTGTCACGGAGAAGGGTAGGGAATAAAAATAAATAAATAAGAATAAAATTACCCAACTCCGATCTTAACGAAAATTGCGGTAAAAAAATAAAAGATTTAGGTTCGAGCCGTGGCAAGGCGATAGGTCCACGCCTGGTCAGACAAAGAAGTCAACGACACGTAAAGGAAAAAAAAATTAATTAAGACAGAAAAACTCAGCCGCACACGGCAAGAACAAAACCAACTCCTCCGGGCATTCCCTAAACGGGACACAACCAAATGCGTGCGAACACGCTCTCTACAGCACCGTCAGGCCGCTACGCCATGAAGAAATAAACCCAACAAGTAAACAATGCTAACAAACAGTTAGTAACGAAACATAAAAAAAAGTTCAGCAGAACCGCACCCGAGAAACAAAGTTCAGCGGGGCGAAGAAACACACACGAAATAAAATTTAAAAAAAAGTCTTAACTGACCGACGCCGAGTCCAGTCCCATGACACTGAAGCCTGGCAGGATGATGGCGTCCAGATGATGCTCGAATCTATTCTTCACTCTGTTCCGCACATCCGTCGTGGCTGTGCGGAACAAAGTGAAGAATAGTTTCGAGCAGCGGTGCGCGAGAAGGTAACCGAGACGTAACATGCCTCGAGCTTCATATCGGGAGAGGAGCTTTCGAGGTAGTTACTGCATGCAGTTACTCAAACTTTTTCTTTCCCCTTCCCTTTTAAAAAAAAAAAAAAAACACGTCAGCCGGCGCTAACTTTTCATCTCGGGAGAAGACCACTCTTCACAAACGGTTATAGTTGCCAAGGAGGCTGACTTCGACCCAACTAGTCTCCGGGCAGAATAGACACAAGTATATTTACCAACACGCTCGTTTTTGATGCTAGTCTCCGGGCTTTGCTGTTTCCAAAAGAGATAACCCTTCGGTGCTATCGGATTTCCGCGGAGGGAGATAGAGTACATAAAATTGAAAGAATAAAACACGGAGGACAAGCACAGGACAACCACTTTGCAGAGCACGGCCATTTCTAGGATAGGGCGTTCGAAGCTTGGGCAAATACGCGGTATCGTTTCACGCGTGCACGGATGGCTGGTTTCAAAATTTTCCCACATCCCTAACGAAACCGGCCCATCTTCGTGTGCGTGCGCGATTTTCGTCCCGCGCCGCCGGTTTTAGCTCGCACGCGGCGTTGTTTTGGCAGGCAGAACTGTTGTTGACCGTCGATATTGTAAGGCCATGGTGTTCTCATCCTCCCGGGCAACAGTTACTTTGCTTTCCCTTCTGCAATACTCTGACTGACTGACTACTCCTGGGTGGCCGTCACTGTTCGCCGCGTCAACGACACATTCGTACCATTTCACTCCTCGTGACACAGGGTGCGCTGCTCGCTTTACTGTCACGGGCCGTCCTATCTAACACAACGAGCGCGAAAGGTCGTGGTCATCTGCTGGTTCCGAAAGGGCGGGACGTTCATATAGGCCAATGAAGGCCCCGAATCAATAGGACGTCTGCCGATTTCTATACATTAAAAATTTACGACGCCTGCTGGTCTGTTAAGAAGTGTTGCTTTCTCTTTTGAACTGCTCCAATGTAGCTTGCCGCCTGTAATAAAATTTAAATGATCAATAAATATAACAGGGTGGAACTACTGTATTTCATTTTTATGTGGGTGCGTTGAAAAAAGTCAAAAATATTTCCAAGTTTGTGAAGACGCGCAATTCGCAAGTCCGTTTCAAGCCGTAAAAACACGTTTTTGTACGATATTGATGCTTAAATATAAAACATACAAACAAAATATACACTTTCTCGACTTGCTTTTCGAGTAGACAACTATCATATCTACATTTTAACAAAAAATAAAAAAATAAAAAATGGGTTTTTTGAGAAAATCGATCTTAAAATTGGTACTTTTTGGTTTTCGCATAACATTAACGTAAACGTCCCGCAAAGGCTATTTAATACAGCTAAATCATTTTATAATATCTATAAAGAGCGTGTTTTGGGCTCTCCATAGACATAAAAAATATTGATGTAACCCAAGTAGATCGCCAGTATTTAATTGTCAAAGTTCGTCAACAATTGACCGAGGGGGCGTTTTTGACATTTTTACAGAAAAAAGCAAAACGCCTAAAATTATTTCATGGTATTAGAGCCTTTTACCTGTGCCCACAGAGTGCTTGAAAAAAGTTAATATAATGTGGACTGAAAATCCACGACGGGAGATCGAGCGAAACATCCGACCCACGACGGATGTGAAAAACACTGCTTTCCGCCGCGGCCTCTTTTAAAATTCGTAAGTCGAGAACAAAAAATCCGACGGACTTGCCGTTTGTGGCTACTGCGTTTTTAGAGACGACGCCATAACATATATTTTTTTCAGCGAAATTAAAAATTCGACCCTCTTTGCCTGCAAGATTTGAGATGAAAATCCACCCATATATATATATAACTGAAAAGAAAAGAAACCCTTGGCGAAAACAGCAACAACGGACGGTTTATTCTTCGACGTTTTCGGCCGGAGTTCGATCCTAACTAAACGCGGCAATTAGCAAAATACAAACGTAACGTGCTGATGTAACGATACGTTTCACTTCTTTTAAAAGTGTAACGGGAACGCGTGTCCTTTTTCACAGAAGGAACTTGTAACGGGAACCAGTTCCCGTAATCGGAAGGGGACGAGGCTTTCGTTCCTCGTCTTGAAGTAACGTGTGCACAACACTGCATGGACGTTGGGGTGCGCCTGGTCGAGGGAGGGGTGCTGGCATCCCGTGAGGTCTGGGGACGGGCGGCTCAAGCAGAGCAGTGGGTGGTGGAAGCTAGCCAGGTAGATCACACTCTAAAAAAAGAGTGTAGTAGGGTACACCGGCAGGGTGTGTAAGTGCTTGTCGTCATATATGCTACACCCTTTGCTGGGATATTCGTACACCCCAAAGATGGGAGTATGCGCAGACCCGTTCGTGAGGTGGCGCGATGTACACATTTTTCTGCAGTCTCACTCGTAAGCGAACCCAGGTGCACCCCATTTAATGGTCAACGACATGCCCTTTCTACACTCCAATGAAATGAAAGGGAACACAGATGCGGCTCCGCTCAATAGTGTAACCATTACTCCTATTTCTCACACCTACTGCCCTCAAGGTGTGGTTCGAGATCCCTTAGGGCCACTGCCTTTGGGAGTACCACGTTCGCGGCGAGACGCTCTACCGCGAAGCGGGATTTCGTTCTCGCGTTAAGCCAGCGCTGCTCGTCAGGCGCAAGGAGACACGCAGTCACGTGGGTAACGGTGATAAATTTCTGTTACATTTGCTGTCGCAAAACAAATAGAAAAGACGCGGCTATAAGCTGGTGAACGCCGTCGGAGTGGAGGTGGTCCACGGCTGAACGGTCGTGTCACAAAGGTACAAAGGACGGGGTAAAAACGCGCTCACCGGTGCGCCGGACGGTTCCCCGTTGTTGCCGCCGCCGAAATCCCAGGAAGAAGACTCCAGAGATCCCGCCGTCCGCTGGTTTTAGGAGATAACAGCGGAGGCGAAGGGTACGAATCAAGGAGCGACACGTCGACTCTCCTTTGTGCGGGGGCTCGTGTACGGAAATCGCCCCAAAGGGGGAGAGGAGAAGCCACTCACTGTGGTAAGCAGCGCCACCTCTCGCTACGCCAGCGCGGCCTGCCACGGCGGGCCGAAACGCTGACGCGACAGACCGTTGAGGGATCACAATCCCCACACTCCCCCACTCCTTAGCCAATAGTTCACCCGCAAACGGGTCAGACCGACGCAAAAGAGTATCACCAGTCACGTGGGTAACGGTGATAAATTCTGTTTATTTACACATAGCAAAACAAATTCAAAAGACACGGCTATAAGCTGGTGAACGCCGTCGGAGTGGCGGTGGTCCACGGCCGAACGGTCGGTCACAAAGGTACAAGTGCGACGGGGTAAAAACGCTCTACCGGTGCGCCGGACGGTTCCCCGCTGTTGCCGCACGCCGCAATCCCAGGAAGAAGGACCCAGAGATCCCGCCGTCCGCTGGTTTTAAGATGCGCAGCGGAGGCGAGAGAACCAATCAAGGAGCGACACGTCGATCTCCTTTGTGCGGGGGGGGGTTCGTAATGGAATCGCCCCAAAGGGGGAGAGGAGGAAGCCACCCGCCAAAAGTGGTAAGCAGCGCCACCCTCTCGCTGCATAGCCAGCGTTGCCTGCGGCGAGGCCGAAACGCTGACGCGACAGAATGTTGAGGGATTACTGATCCTCACAAAGGGGAAAGAGGAGTGCCCCATTCAATGGTGCTCGTTTACACCTCTTCCTACACCCACTGAAATCGAAGGGAACACAGATGCACCCTATCAAAAGGTGCACCGTTACAACACTTTATGCACACGCTTCAAAACGAACTACATAAACCAATTAAACACATCAAGAAAACTCTCTAAAAATGTACGCGCCCAGCTGATTGCAAAAAGGCAGGTAAAAGACACAAGAGATTGTTTTCAAATCTCTGGAAGTTTATTAGACCACCCATTCCGTAAGTAGGTACAAACTTGCAAGCAATCCGTGATATGTGAAAAGGTGCAACGAAGCTGCTGCACAACTGAGAAGATCACTAAGCAAACAAGAACCAGGGTGATTCTTAGATAGTGTCTATTCTCATTATAATACAATTAAATGCAAAGGTGCAAGTGAGCTGGACAAGAATGACGAAAATATTCCTGGAGAAGGGGAATAAGAAGGACAAAGGGCAAACACAAATCTCCTAGATGTGTTTGGAGATTTGTGTTTGTCCATTGTCCTTCTTGTTCCCGTTCTCCGGGGATTATTTTCGTCAGTCTATTCTCCCAGCAGCAGGCAGAATTATTTGCTTTGAAATTCCACCGGTGGTCGCCACGCATTGGCGGTACAACCACTTCATCGAACGACGTTTCATCGACACGCTATGTTTCATAGACAGCTCGGATTAGCTTTCCTATGTTAGCTTCTCCTTTTTTTTTTCTTATAATGAGCCGCCTCACTGTATCCGCGAAGCTGACGTGTACGGCGGACGGTGGGTTAACATTTTTGTAATGAGCCGCCGCAGGCTGTCGCCACGAAGCTGCGTGAACGGGTGGGCTGGGTCGGCGAATGTCCCTACAGCGTACATTTCGCAAAACGAGTGAGGATGGAACGTTAGTGTCGATGAAACGTTTGTGTCCGTCGAAACGTGTCTACAAAACGTATATCAACGAAAAGTTGTCCGCGAAACGTGTTTCCACAAAACGCCGGGAGAATAAAGAAGTCAGTATTCTACCGGCAGTTGTCACATGATTTTAGACAGCTAATGGCAGGCGGCTGCCGGTAGAATTTCAGGAAATTATTCTCCCGGCTGCTAGGAAATGACGTTGCCTGGTTTTCGAGGTAATCAGAAACGGAACGGCCAATAGTTGCAAAGGAGTAGATTGCAGTGCATCGCGATGAAAAATACCGGGCTTGAAAGATGTAATCCAAGGTATATATCGATACGGGCACTGCAGAAGAACCACACAAACACAAAAATGAGAAGAAAGGGGTCCGTGAAGATTCAACATGATGCGGCCGGAAGCTGAACTGAACATTAAACGCATTACAAGAATTTCTTGGGCTTTATTGAAGAAATCGCTTGTTGCCGATGAACGCGTAGGAATTTTCAAACACTGTTAGCCTTCAGTACACTTTGAACACGCTTGTCGCGGACGAAATCTACGGCAGCACACCGCAGTCGCAGCACAGCACACAATATGCTAGGCCGGAAGCGGGCATTCTAGGATTAGAAAAAGCTACTACGTCATCTGTGAAACCTTTACCACGGCATCACGCTCCTGCCGTTACCCATGTCCAAAGAGCGGAGTCAAGTGGTAAAAAAACCTCCGGTTGATTAGTCCGGCGACTGCACACCTTTTCCAGCGTTTCAGTAGAGAGAGATAGGAAAAGAGAGAAGCAGTAGGAAAGCAGCAGCTCCTTCAAGGCCAAAAGGAAGGCACACAAAAGGCTCAACTTTAGGGGCATACGAACAATGAACACAACGAGAGGCATCCAGTAGTAACCCCGAGACAGGGCATACGAACAATACCACAAAACCAGCTCGCCTACTTTTTTACCTTTTTTCACAACGAGAGGATCTGTCACTTACATCCTCTTGAAAGTTCGGCCAAGGTTGATAGTGCAGTGGATGCTAACTTGCTATCCGTGGCCTTCACCTTCAGGCTGGTTGCGTATCTGCCTTATCTCTAGATTAGAGACTGTAGTCACGTGACTCTAGCCGGGACACAATTGGCCTAAAACTACTGCTGTCAATACCAAGTGAACAGGACAGTTACATACTTCAAAGAAACTGCCCAGCCCGAGCAGTAACCCCAAAAACGGGACGTTTGAATATCCTGTGTCTTACGCCGTATAGTCCACAATTATAAGGCGAAGAATTAATCGTAACTCCATTAACCGCGACCACGATTGACTGACCGCGTTCGCTCTGTTAAAATTTGAGCGCAGGACTCTCGGGCAGCGTTAACGCTAATGATGGAAGACGCTGCTATCGTTGAGAATCCTTTGCCGTGCAACGCGAAAACGTTCTCGCGCTCGGCGGACCTTACGCAGCAGCGCCTGTCAGCCCGACCACCCGCGCAGCATCGCAAACTTTCTGGCGCCTATACATGCCTCGGCATTGACGTCACATCAGCCGCCATTGCTCCGTTGCCGTTCTCCGGTGTCCGCAAATCTCTACAGCCTACATTTGACACTATTGAATTTGTTTCTTTTTCTGGTCAAGGCTTGCCGATGTTGTTCAGATTCGATGGTGCCAAATGCATGCCGCGTGAAAGGCCTCGAAGTAGCGACCTGGTACGGAGCAATGGCGACCAGGCCGTACGGTAGCCATATGACGTCACGTGCAAGGCATGTATTGGCAGTCTGGAGCTACGGCGATTCATCTTAGCGACTTGAATGCGAGCATTTTGCTCATTCTAGTACACTGATCCTCACTGGCGTCAATCACCACGATAGTGTCAATAGCGTCACGGCGCTGCCAGCCACCAGCCAACAACCATTTTGCTAACAACCAAACCAGCGCTCTGAGCAACTTCGTCGCCATGCAATTGTCTTTTTCTTTGACGTGTGGTTCAATATTGAACGTTTCGGTTTTCGGTTTTAATCGAAGCTACTGAACTAACTGGCCTGCATGAACCAACTCGCCTGCATCGCCACATTGATTTATTAGCTTTCGTTGGCGCAGAAATAATTATCCTAGCACATATTTTAAATAACATTACTGAGGCAAGCTTAATTTTAATCAATAATGTAGGAGCCGTCATCTGTAGCTTCCTCCAAAACACAAAGCCCGAAAGATCCAACGCTTATCCGATCCGGCCATCGAGCTGATCGGCAGGCGCTATGTCGCGTCGTTGCGTACTAATGGTGAACTGCGCTCGTAGATCCAAGCGCTTTCAAAGTCCGCGAGGAGGCAAATTCCGCTCCGTGGACACGCTCGAATCGACCAATTGAAGATGGACTCGCGATTTTTGGAGCGACCCACCGACTCGCCCGAGACGATCGGCCGTTCAAAATGGCCGCTGCTCGAACTTGACAAGCCGACGAACGCCTCAGCCGACTGATCATTCCGACGACCAGTCACAACTGTCACTGTTTAGCTGCAGAAATAACACGCGACACTGGCCAGGCGAAAATATCCGTACCATGGAGCCCGTGTCACAAATAACGAGGAAGACGTCCGCGTTCGCCACCGTCACATACCTTTCGGCCGCCTCGAAGCGGCGGGGCACGCGCAGCAATCGCCATTGTGGAGTTCAGATAGGTAGTAACACTTTAATCAACACAAAGAGGTAACAAACCATCACTTGCACGGTCGTTGCCTAATCTGTTCTTGCTTTATTGCACGAGAAAACGCCGGCTGCATGCAGTGTAAAAAGTTAAACAATCAGTGGCTGCAAAATGAACAGCCCTAACCTTGCGTCTGCCTCCGCATTTTCCGTTGTTCTTTTTCTCGTTCTTCCTCTCACAATCACAGATGTCAGCGCTCACGATTTGCCACGCTCCAGTCCCGGCTTTGTATCCCTGATCTACGCGAGGTAGAAGCGATCGAGCCGTCCCAATCCGCGTAAACAACCAACGCATCCGAACAGATCAACTCGACGGCCGGCCGGTCCGGCGACAGCGGCGACCTCGCCAACCTCGCTGCGCATGCGCACCGCTGAGTTAAAGGAAATGACGTAGGGCGCTCTGTCAACTTCCGCCAAGATCTGTGGGATTCCACGGAGCAGTTGTGGCACGAGATGGGGCGCTCCACCGTGCGGGCGCTGCCAGAGATCTACGAACGGAAGATGACCATTTCCAGCTAGATCTGCGAGGTGAATATGCGTGCTCCAAATAGAGCGCTTTGGAGCCCCCAAGACCTTCGAGCGGACTTCACCATAAGCTGGGTGCACTGATACACCTAGAGGTTTTTAAGGAAGAGGAGGATGCTCATGGTCAGTGTACAAGTACACAGGCTGGGTAACAGAGGGTGCATCTTCCAGGAAAAGGGTGCTTGATGGCCCTATGCACATGACTACACCCTTTTTTTCTCAGTGTAGGCCAACTCGTCGCAGGGCATCTCGTACGAGAAAATTTTGTTAACCCGGAATACTCGTCTTACGTAACGCTCGTATTAGGACACGATTTTAATGCGAAAGCATTAACTGCCCCATAGAGCGAGCCGATGTCATCAGCCGCGCCAAACGGCAGATAAGTTCCGAAGCCACGATCTGAGGCATCCCAGCTTTGAAACCATGTAAAACTCCACGCAGAACGGCAATGATATGAAGCCGACGCGCGTCAGTTTTCACGTAGCGCCACCCCATGGCGCTGAGTGCCCGCACCAGAGCAGAAACGGCCGAGACGCCAGGGAGCAAACGGCGAGGCGCCAAGAGGATCAGAAGCGGCTTTGGTGCCGAAGGGGTCAGAAGCGGCCGCGGCGCGAAGACCGACATTCATGCTTTCGCATTCACAACTCACAAGAAGTGCATAGGTGTGACCTTCGTGCCTTTTTTATACAATGTGGCGAGACTTCGGTTTCGTATTAGGGATAATCTCAATGTCTCAAATAGTGACATCCACAATTTGAGCTGGAAGCGAAATAATTATAAGTGACCTATTGACACTCGGAAATTCTACATCGCTTAGAAATAAGTCATCGAATAACTGACACATGCTCCCGATCATACATTAATTTATGTACTTTGAAACAGAAACCACAACTGCAGGCTACGCGTGGAGCTTTGACACTGGACTCTTTTCCGCGTGAACCTTCAATCGACAATCGTCTTTTAAGCTGCTCACTCGCGCCTTTGACGTGTATGTCGTACACAGAACAACATGTTGGTATTGCTTGTTTGTTTTCTTAAAATATGTAATTACAGTATTAACCGTCTTCAGAACTAGCATGCTAAATCCTGAGGATGTTAGGCCTGACAATATGACATTAAAAGACTAGTCAGTAAGAGAACTATATGGTAGTATTTATTTAGCTTATGCAGATCATACAAACATCTTTCGTACATAAACGAACGTCTCTTGAAATCTTCCCAAAGCCAGCATGACATGCAAATGTCCACCTGTTGTGTCAAAAGTATGGTCTCAGGGAATGCGGTGCGCACTTTGGCTAATGAGGCCTTCCGGGAGGCGCAGATCCTCGACGACGACATCCCATGTGCCGATGGACACAACACCAGTTGAACGCGGGCGCAGCAAGTGGTTGATAGATGGATTGACTTGCAGCTCCTCGGGACGTTAAAAGCCGTGAAAGGAGACCGCCGTCCGGTCACCTTGCACCGGGCAGTCGAAGGTCATAGAGGCACGATACAGATGCAGATGCATCGACACACACTTCGAAGGCATGTAATTCCAAGAGCCGCACAATGAAGTCGATCGCCTTAGGAGTCCCTTTTCCCCTCAAGGACTTCTTCACGGGACCGGCTTCATATCGGCTAGCCGGCATCTGGCATCATGAACCCGGCCATTCGGGACTATCTGGAGGAGCTGGCCGTCGCTCGGCGTACCCAAAATGCGGATGAACGCTAAGAGCTGGACCAGGCTATTCTCACCGGGAAAGACGGGTCTGGGGATGAAGAACTCAAGTGAAGACGCTGCCCGTACACGCAGGCACCGACCGTGGTGGCGGTAGTCGGTGGCACCCAGTACAAGCTCGGGAGCCCGGTAGTAGCGGGAACAGATGTAGTGCCACGCTTGGCCTGCCCCTTGGCCCGGAACTTGGCCGGGC
>JAZHYW010069401.1:0-17449 GCA_037355805.1 Ixodes ricinus
ATCGAACGAAGAACTGTAAAGACCCCAACTGCTACGCAACAACGCGATTCGGTTAAGACGTGGGATAGACAGATACAATCATGGAAATAAGTCACTTAAGCGTGGAGGAGTTGTTTGCTTGTTTGGAAATACTACCTGGAGGTGATGACGGGAACCTTTCATCTGTGGGACTAAGGGTTTTCTTGTCGACTTTTCAAGAAAAAGGTATATTTATTGTCCTTTCTGCAATCAGAGAGAAGGTTCATTTTGTGTTTTTTCTAAACAAGCAGAAACCCCATGAGAGGTTGTTCATTCAGGAACCATTCTCTCATGAGAAAAAGGTTATTGAATGCGAAATAATCATCCAAAAAATCTATCTGTAAAAAAATATTTTTTTGTTTTTAATTATAAAAAAAAGGTTTTTATCTTTCTCTTTTTGAGAAAAAGGTGATAGGAGGTTTTATTTATACACTTTTCCTCTGTGAGGCACGTTTTCTTCTACAAAAACGTATCTGAGAGGAGTGCTCTTCTATGTGAGAAAAGATTCCTGACAAAAACTGTTTGTTTTAAAAAAGGTTTCTCGCGCATCAGAGAAAATAAAGATATGTTTGCCTTCTAAAAACTCACGTATGAACATCGCTACCATGAGCAATGAATTGTGTTTTCTAGTTTCTTTAGTGTATATCGAGCAAAAGGCACCTTGAATTTTGTGTGTAACCTCATCGTCAAAATGGTGTCTTCGTGCCCTTATATTGATATATCTTACCGAAGATAGTTGTATTTGTACGTTCACACCCAATTGCCAAGATACATGTACTGAGGTCAATATTACATGTGGCGGGGGTCAGTAATAGTGAAAACACAGCATCACTGATCTGAGACGTGTACTAAGGTCGAGGGGTTGACATGTACTGAGGTCCTGAGGTTACGACATGTTCTAACGTCAATAATGCTAAAGACACAAGTGTGCTCTTGAAATTTTAACATTGCAAAAGCCTGAGACAAATTGGGAACACAGGAAAGATACTTCCAATAGCCGCCTTGGTCAGCGATGACACGTGTTGTGCGCTATATCACGTGCACAAAGAAAATGAAAGCTCCGCGACAAAATAACTTTATTACGTTTGTGGCCACAGAACTACTTAAATAAGCAGCGTCATCCTCCCCTTTTGTCATTAAAAGAAGGGCAAAGCCAATTCTTATGCATATGTTGCAGAATACGGTCAGCAGTAAAGGTCGCTGAACCCTATTACGAAATGCACCCAACAATCGTTCGCCAAATCGTTGTCTTTATTAAGAAGTGGTCGGTGCATACACGTCAAGACACAATAGTAGTCGCACGAACAAAGAGCTTCAGCTGCACTGCAATGGCCTCCCCGAATCCTGTTGTGGTTTGTCTGATGGTTTCTTCTTGGGTCCTTTCATTTTGTTTTGCGCTTGCTGTTGACACGAAAAACAAAATGGCGCCCCATTCTCTGTCGGCTTCCGTTCCATCTGGACGATTCAGGCCAGTGGGCAGCCAGCAGTCAACATCCCACAGAGTGTAGACTTTGCGTTTCGGACGGCTTCGTTGCTTGATTTGGGGTACGCAAACTTTGCGGGCTTGTTTTTCGTGGACTACGATATATACTGCCGCGCGTCGATTGTCGGCGGAATTGGATGATTGGAGGTCTAGTTTCGGCAGGAATGTGGTGTCCGTATACCCTTGGGTCAGGAGGTAATAAGCGGTTTCGGGGGTGGCTTGTTGGCGTTACGTAAGCGGGGCTGTGGTGCATCTTGTCTACGCGGGGTTCCTTTTCTTCGACTAGCTGCCGTCTTCCCTTAATTAGGAGGCGCTATGGAATGTGTTACACACTTGAGAGAGGCAACAGTGATACAATTATGTTGGAATCCGGGTATTTGAAGAAAGGTCTATGTTTATACTGGCAACTGGAGAAACCCAAGGTGCGGCTTATTCGCGCTTCTCGCTTCGGGATTTCTCCTTCAGCGGAGCTATAAAAACTCTCCACGCCCTTCGGTTCTTAAGCTGTCAAAAACTGTAGCGCTAATGTATTTTTTTTAATTTTATCATTATTTTATTTTTTTTTCATAATTAGGATAGCGTTTTATGTTTGAAGGAGTTTTGGCGAACCCCTCACGTCGATCGTTTTGTAAAATTACGCAGCGGGTTGATGACATTTATCGAGAATAAATAAGTTATATGGTACGAGACACAAGTACAGGGTGCGGGGCCGTAAGGACTAAGACATTTGGCACGCCTTGCAAACTAAAGATTCAAAACGTACACGCCTAAAATTGGGCACGGGATTTCGCAAGAAGTTTTATGTCTATATTGTATGGAGCTCAAATCATAAATGGTAAAAAAAAGAAAATAGAGCAAAAATGATGGCCGTGCATTCCTTATGCCTTATACCGGATGTTCGTCGTCTGCACACTTGCCACGAACCTTAGTCCCCCTACGTTTGCAAGTATAGGGCCTCTGGCGCCGCCATCTGGCTGCTAATGTGGGTAGATCGTCTGACAGTCAAGCATTGCTGAGGCGTACCCACGACCTCAGCAATGCTTGACAATCAAACGATCTACCCACACCAGCAGGAAGATGGCGGCCCTCAGAGGCCCTACTTGTAAACGTAAGAAACGCGGGGTATGGCTTTTTATACGTTCACGCTTCTTGCTTCGTGATTGGTTCTTCGGCGCCTTGCTGTGGTCTGATTGGTTGTGGGGCTGTAATTAGATGCTCTAGATTCGCCGCGCTCTGTGTTGTTAAGCTGTCAGTGTCTGTAAAACAAAACAACCATTCGCCCTCGAAAAAGAAAAAAAACAAAAAAAAAACAGAATGCTATGAGCCACGCTTTTGGGTCGTGATGTGAACCAGAGGCGAGAGCCGAATCACCTTGCTTCGATGCTGCAACTTTCTTCAAATCTTCAACAACAACAACAAAAAAAGGAGGCGGGGAGCAGACGAGTCAGTTTTAGGGGCTGTTGAGTCGCGTAGCTAGAGGAATATTCGTTGCCTATGTCAGTTTGCACGTTGGTAAACATTGTAGCGAGTTTCCAAAGCGGCGACGGGTCGAGGCGAAGAGCATGCATACTCTTCCGCTGTCTTAATTGGCCGGCAATCCTTGGCGCAGGATCGAGGTCTCGTGTTCCGTCACGACATCGGAGGGAAGGCTACGCCACGACATCGATCTGGAAACGATTAAACGAGTCACGAGCGCGCGCGCCTCTTCCGTGGTTCGATCGCCGTAATAAACGGTAATCACCTTCGACGGCTGCAAACTGTGCGCGGTGTTGCGTACGAAACGGCGTTCCAATCGTCGTTCGGTGGTTAGCTATAGCTCGGGTTTGGAGGGAGGGACCGGCAGTCACGCGTATATACTTTGAAACAAACGGGAATGCAGAAATTATGAGGCCGTTTTACTCGTGTTTCAATTATATTGCAACAGAAAGGCATTACTTTTTTGGCTTTCCTTTCAGACCACCCCTTCCCAAAAGCGTGCACCTTCGTTTGTTTCTGTCTGTCTTTATTCTAGTTTTTGTTGCTTCAATATTCGCTATTTGTTTTTCATGCAATAACAAAAACTAAATGTTTTACACGTAAAACTAACAACGTAAAACCTTTTTTTTTTTAAGGCGGCGTTTGGTGTATCACCGCTACCCTGAGATTTTCAATGTGCATCACACAACCGCATGCCGGTACGATCTTGTATTCATCACTACGCGAAGCATAATAAAATTAATTACTCATTAATGCGTCCAGTGATACCTAGGTTGGACATTTGCATGTACGTTTTAAAAGGCCACGCAAGTGACGTAATGGCGTCTGATTGGTGGAGTCAATTGCCTCCACCGTTTAAACGCCATTACGTCACTTTCGTACCGTTTCAGAACGTACATGCAAAAGTCCAACCTAGCCATCCAGGTTATGCCTCTCACGATCGTACTTTCGAATACGTAGAAGTTTTAAACGAAAACCTGACCTCAGCATATTCGTAATGATGTCGTGTGTCGTTTTGTATATATAATCTACTATTGGCTCCCAACTTTCGAAACTTTATCACGGTTAACAATTACAAGAAAAAAGACATGTACCAAGAAACCTTCTCTCGGGATCCTTACTACCAAGAAACTTCAGCACCTATTTTTTCCCAACCCATATCCCCGTACAACTAGAAACGCCCACTAACCTCAATCTCGGCAGAAAAAAAAAAGTGCCTTATTTATATTTTTAGTGATTGAGAAAGGAAATAGGTGGTACCGAGATGTATGTGCGTTCGGGAGAACTAGCGTTGCGTCGCCCGATCCTACATATTCGTCGTAACCATGTACCCGGGTTGATTACCGAGAACCCATCGCGGAGGATTGCGGCAACTCTGTCATTCCGTGGAGTACGTGTGCTTTGTTTGTTATGTGTGTGTTTGAGCGCTTGAACACGACGTTACGCATACCAACGCTGGAAAAACGCGTGGGTCGTAAAGATATCAGCTTCTAAGGCATTTAGGACTGTCGTTGGTATAGGGAATTGCGTTTTTACGCAAGGCGCAATATCTTGGCTCAGTGTCTGTGTAAGCATGAGGAAATAAAAAAGAAATGCATAAGTCAGAAAGAGACGACAACACTCCTGCAACGCTCTGTGTGTGTTTTTCTAAGTCTTGTTTTACAGCGCGTTACTTAACCAACCTCAGGGGTAAAAAGAGGAGCAAGAGCAAGTGGTGTAGAAAGTGCGCGCAAAACAAGAGAGAGGAAAGGGCAGGAAAGCATTGCTTTTCCTCTTTTGATGTCCCATAACCGCTAAACAATCTTTGAAAAAAGGGAAGAGACGGCAACTGGTGCCAGGGATCGAACCCTGCTCACCGTCGTGGAAGCCGTGTTCGCTGCTGACTGAGCTACGGACCCAAACGGGAGGAAAGGGAGGAGCAGAAGCAGGTGGTGCGAAAAAGCGCGCAGAGCGGAGTGGGCAAGAAAGGAGCAGAAACAGGTGGTGTAGAAAGAGCGCACGGAACGAGGAGTGGAAAGGGCAGGAAAGCGCGCTTCCCTTCTCTTGGTGACCCAGAAAGTTCAGCGCGAAGTCTTTGTATCCGGGTGGTGCTGAAGGGAAGCGCACGCAGCGTCACAAAGCGACAATGGTGTGACGTCCATAAAAACCCTGCCCTATAGCAACCACCTGAACTGAGAAAACCACCCACCCCAGTCACTGAAAAACTAAGGGTCATCCTGACCTATGCACCACCCAAACTAAGAGCACCACCCGCCCTATTCGCAACTCCAGCCCTCCGCTCGCCCTCTCGCGGACGAACAAAAAACCAGAGGAGCGAGGACGGCGACCGAGACGGCAGCAGGGACTGTCGGCCTTGACGCTGCTGTTACGGCGACGTTCTGGTCGGCGTGTTCGTGCATCATGCAGATTTAACGGAAAAATCGAATGCGTTCAAATAGGAATTGTTGTTTTCCGCTGACCAGCGTCAGCGAGCAGGCGCACGGCAAATCCCAGGAAATCTATCCCCGTCTCTACCGCCATTTTGGGACCACTGCCCCGCCATCTACAGGGCGTTGGAGTTGCGAAAAAAGGCCCGTTCACACTCTTTCAACCGAGTACGACCGATAGAGACGAGATCTGTTAAAACTTCTTAAAATTTCTTAGGACGAGGGAACACACTGGCATTATGGCGCCATCTATGCGGTGACCCTGGAACTGCATTTCACAAGAGCGATGGTTTTGCGAGATTTCCGAGGTCAAATGTGGGTGATACCTATAGAAAAAGGCTCGTTTTCAACGTTGACAAAAGTTTTTCGAGCCAAGAGAGAAAGGATAATGCGCGAGGGAAATAGAAAATATGCCGGACCGCCAAGTTTACACTGCTACTCAATAGATGGCGCCAGTGTGCCCTCTCGTTGTAAGAGGTTTTAAGGAACCCAGTTTTAAGAGGTCGCAAGAGTATGAACGGTTAACTTGCTATTTTTCATTTGTAGTCGGTGACAGGCTGAGAATTTCCTGAGATGCTCCGCCTCCAGCACGCGGTTCTTGACTTCCGAAGTACTTCGGCTGCGTGTGCGATGAAATGCAGAAAGCTCGCGTTGGAGACGGAGCAGCTACCGAATTCTTAACTTGTATGCGTCAATATAAAAATGGAGAAATTAAAAAAAAATGTAAAGACACGTGCAACGTTTTGCATGTGTCGTTCTGCGTCTAGCTTTTTCAATGTTCATTACTTAACCAGGCAGTTTCTTATTATTCACATTACCCTACTGTATTACTGTTTTCGCGAAAATGAACACCCCCCCCCCCCCCCCACACACACACACACCGCAATAATGCCTCTGTCGCTGAGGGGTGACTGAAATAAATAAATGCGCTTTTGCTTCGCACACACACACACACACTGCAATAACGCCTCTGTCGCTGAGGGGTGACTGAAATAAATAAATAGATGCGCTTTTGCTATCATCCCCTATCATAAGAATGCAACTTAAATAAGGCAAGCGTGATTGTGGCCACATAGAAATATTTTGTCAGGTAACAAAATTTAGCCGTGATCTCGAAGGCATATTACTTGCGTAGTAATTTTTGAATACATGTGCGTCTTGTAGAGCCGCTATTTATTTGCCATGAGCTGTCTGTAGACAGGTGTAATAAAGGTTATTTGTGATGCGAATTACTGCGTCGCTGAGTTTCTGAGATGTCCCTTTACGTTTCGATAGTTTATTTGGCGTGTTCTTTCCACGCAGCCCTCAGCTGATTCGAGCGAGCAACGGCAGCGACGATCCCTCTGAACAGACCTACCTTCCGAACAAGATTCGTCTGGTGCAACTCAAGCGTCGCGGCGCTGCTCCGCTGGGCTTCTCCATACGTGGAGGTGAGACTTACCTCTGAAACTTACATCTAGTGTGCACTATACTCTATTTCACCTTATGATGTACCGCAGGAAAGGATACAAGCGCGAGCTCCTTGCTCTATGGCACACCTCGGCGGCACAAGCTCTCGTGTACCAAGGGCATGCAGCTGCCAACGCTATGAGCTCGCGCTTCTAGCCTTCGCTGCGGTACAACATAAGGTGAAACAGAGTATAGTACGGAAATACACTATGCCAGACGACGCTGTAGCGCCGTCTGCAGCGTCGTCTGGCACCTTTGCAAGTTAGTTACACTTCGAAAGCTATTCGCGCTTGCAAGCACGGCGCATGGGACCCGCCATCTTGCTCTTGACGCGTGTATATTTTTGATAACCAAGCTCTGCTAAGGCGTGCCCACGGTTGCCGGACCGTTGCAACAGGAAAGCGTTATCCATCCGCTATGGCCAGACTACAGATTTTGAAGCGTCGCTACTTGCAAACGTGTATAGCGAGACGAGGATGGCGGACCCTACATGTTTCCACGCAAGTGCGACCTCTAGGAGTGGCCATCTTGCTGCTGGTGAAAGAACCGTCCGATAGCCAAGCATTGCGTGCTCCTGGTTGCCAGTCAGTGTGCTCCAAGAGACAATTTCTTTACACACTGCGGTCAAAGTAATTTTTCAAGCGCGGTAGCTTAGCAACGTTCGTAATCCAACGCGAATACTATTCTACAATCCGGTGGGGAAATTACGCCGGAGTCACACTGCTTATGCATCAGACAAAAGACAGTCTGTATACAGATTCGAACGCGAGTCATCGCGAGATCCGTGCTTTGAATGCCGCATGGCAATGAGTTCAAAACAGAAATTTGGCACGCGGCATTCGAACCATGGATATTAATTGGGGTGACTCGTGTTTGCAGACTGTTTTTTTTTTGTATGACCAATGACAGTCTTACAATGAAGAAACGCGCCTCATACAGTCCCTACAAACTGTCTCTTCTGATTGCAGTGCGATCCCGGCTTTAGTGTGTCGTGACCGCGTAGCGCTGTTTGCATTTGGGTGGATTTTGAGATCTCTGCAATGCGTATAGTTTGCCTAAACTGCGTGGCAAAAAAGGGTGGAGGCGCCCTTGAGTATCTGATACGTCCGTACGCTTGTCCCGTCAACGCCTTTCCCACACCACATAATCGTATCTATACGGTTTTCGACAAATTTCCTCTTCCAGGATCGGAGACTTCCTGGGTGAAAGTTTCCCGTAAAAAGTCCCGAAGAAGACGGGAGTTCCGCGACGCACGGAAAAAGAAAACGAGAGAGAGAGAGAGAGAGAGAGAGAGAAAGAGATGATCAGATTAGTCCGTGACCTTCCTCAAGGGCAGGATGACGGGGGAACGAGCCACTCCAGGCGCCACTTTTCTACCGGGTCTAAAAACGAGTTTGGGCGCGCTTTGTTTTGTACACTTCAATTTCGTGATACACTGAGATAACGGACTTGGTTCGGCGTTTCAAACATCCTTCTGGCCGACCGGATCGAACTAAACGCGGCGCTGGAGGTCTCGGAATCGGCGCCCGATCCTACGCATGTATACACTTCACGGAAAGATAAGTCTTGCTTTGGCCCGTTTCTGTAGATACGTATAGTTTCCGCATGGGTCGTTTCGTACCCCGAGTTTCTTTTGGTTCTCGCCCACCTGTAATTTGGTGAGGTGGAGTGAGGTAGGAGATGTGGGTCGGGAGGCCTGCCAGATGGCGTGGAATGCATCTTGAGTGCGGTTGTGCCTTCCTCGCAGGCCGTGAGCATGGCACCGGTGTGTTTGTGTCCCAAGTGTCTGGTGGCTCGGAAGCGCACCATAGAGGACTCAGGGTGAGTGTCTTTTTGGTTCTTGTTTTTTTCTTGTGCGTATGTGAATTTCATGAAAACATTATTGGCATCGCATAGGATATTCGTTCCTGCTTAAAGGGCAACTCCGCTTCATTTTTGATATTTAGAAAACTATGCAGCCCTCTTCAGTATCATATAGGAAGACCCCATGTCAAATATTACGATCTAATTCCGTCTATTTATTTAATAAACTGGCCAGCAAACTTTCAAACGAGCCAAGTCGCCGAAATCTGCCAACTCTAGCGTGCGACGTGAGGCGCAATCGTCAGCGCAGTCAATGCGACGGGGTTGGAGCGGCCAACGTTGAACCACTACGCCAAAGGCATGACTACGTCATTCTCACGTTTTGGTTGTTTTTACTTCTCGGAGCGAAATTGAACGATGACGTCATGAGTTTCTCCTCCCGGTGTTGGCTCTACGGCGTCCACGTGATCACCGTAACGCGGATGCGCTAGTTTGCGCTGCCCTGCGCGTTTATCGCAAGTCCGGTTTCTCCGCTCCCCCTCTCCTCTTTCGTGTTCTCCCCTTCCCCTCTCCCCCGGGCCATCACCGTCCACGCCATGCGAAGCGACCTGCCCGCGTCGCGTGTCCTGTACCTCGCGCCTGCGAACGTCACAAGACCACGTGGTTCGACGTGACGTGGCCATGACTCTGAGGACACGGGACCAATGTTGCCTGACGCAACCGAAGTTTCGGTTTCGGTATCGGCTGATGTTTAAATTAAGATTACACAAATAATATTCAACATTTCGCGAATCCGAAGACGTAGAGCTGTTGAGTAGTACTTTGTGAAATGGAATCACATGTAAGCCTAAATTTTTCGGAATTGAGCGGAGTTGCCCTTTAAAAAAGAAAACGCTCGGGTTATACCGTGTCAAGCGACAGGAAATGTAAATTAATCACCGCTGTTTCAGAAGACGTGTGCACCAACAATGTGTCCGAATAATCATTGATGATCCGTGTGTCTGCATAATGCCGCGGGGGAGTTAAATAAGTTTCCTTCCTGCATGCATTACGGTCAGAGCCACGCGCTTCAGAGTACCCTGAATCATCTGCTGTCAATCACCAGGTGTTCAGCCGCACTATTACCTGGTTGCAGACCCGAATATAATTGATTGTGGTCAGAGTCCTAACAGTGAGCTTCACTGTCATCTATATCTGTAGACATGTCGTCTTTGACATTATTCGAAGGTCCCCATTTGCAGGGGATTTGCTCATGAACTAGCTTTCACGTCTTGCAAGCAGGGCAGTTCCCACGGATGTGTATGCCTATCTACAGCGCGTGCGGCTAATACAAATTCGTTTCTGCACTTTGTTTATATCCTCTCGCCTATGGTCCATGCTTATATATGAACCCAAAATTGTCATAGAAATTGGGAAGTACCGCCTCTACAAATCAAAAAGGAGCATTCTTGTCCCACTTGAGCCACAAACAGCATCGACTGACGCTGGTCATTCCGACTCCAAGCTTGAGCAGTGTGCACGCGAAGATATCGGTATCTTTTTGGCAGGGGTGCAATTTTTCGGTTCTCGTGAAGGCAGTAGGGGGTGATTGCAAGGTTGCCGAGATACCTTCGCCTGCATGTTGCACGTACTCAGTGTTGGAGGTAACGCGTTACTAGTAACGACGTTACTGGTAACGCGTTACATTTTTCGCTAACGCAGTAACGTACTCGTTACTATTCTGAATGACTAACGAGTAAAGTATTTTCGTTACTTTTTTACGGTATCGGCTATCAAATTACGTTACTCGTTACTCGTTACTTTTGACCAAAACTGGTGAAATACATTAGGTATTTGGGAAAAGGTCACGACGCCTGATCTAACGTTTAGAATAGCAATCTTGTGCATAAAACTGGAGACGTTAGGGGAACTAAATTTAGGTCACTAAGCTTATTGGAGGATCTAGCTTCTCTGCTCGAGGGGCAATTACTTGCGCTCGAGCACGCAATGCCCAGGCAATGCCGTATCTTGCAGCTAAGACTTCTGAACCTTCGATTTCCTAAAACGGTGGGTTTTCCACTTATCAGTCCATCTATTCACCCATCCATCTCATAATCCTGCACAAGCTTATCGCTGCACGGAACCAACATCCGTCACAGTAAACATTAAAAAAAAAAAACTCTCTTCTCGAAGGCGAAAAAAACCTTCGGCTACCAGCTATTTCCGTTCGTCCTCCCTTTTTTTTTTTTTCATAGTGTTACTATTTACAAGGCTTGAACGAACAACTGCGTTACAGCCCCCTCCCCTCCCTCCTCTTCCCCCTCTGCTTTGTGCAGCAGAGGTGGACAGTGGGGGGGGGGAGGAGGGGGGGAGAGAGAGAGACATTCGTTTACAACAGTGGCGAAGCGATTTGCTTGTTTCTCAAGTTACAAAAAAAAAAAAAGAAAGAAACACCCTTTGTGGAATTTTTTACCCCCGCTCTCACCCTCACTGCCTGAAAGTTCCTGACCCACTTTTGCGCACAGAAGAATCTTTCGCTTGATTAGTCTTTAATTCCCTATGGTCATAATAAAAAAAAAAAGTTTTAAACCTAAAAAAAAACTTACAAACACGAAACCTTTTTTTTTTTCGCAGAAAAACTAAGAGTTACTGCTGGTAAGAGGAAGCATGTGATTATAACCAATGTGCTGGTAACCGGTGTCCTGTTCCACATAGTGAAGTAGATCAGTCTCTGGTAATAGTATGAACCGGACTGTTACTAAAACCGGCGTAAAGATGAGGGGTGTTGGTTGGCTCGTTGTGTTCCAGCAGTCCCCGTTCGCATGCTGTAGTTTATAAAAGCCGATTGACTACCATCTCCGACTCATTCTGCGTGTGAGATGGACATGAATAACGAAACTCCGTCGCCATGGCCAGGACTGAATGAAATGTATCAACTAAAGGAGACGGAATCAGATAATTTACAGTTTCAATGCCTACTCTGCATGCCGAAAATTAAGCTGCTTCGCGCATCAAAACACTATGAAACCACTCTGTAAATGTCTATCTTTATCGAAGCTTGTTCAGGAGGCTTATCATACATCTCTTCCAAACATATGTACTCGAACACAAAAGTAACGTAAAAGTAACGTAAAAGTAACGTTCGTTATTTTTGAAAAGTAACGGTAACGGTATATCGTTACGTTTGTAAAAAAGTAACGTAGCTCAATAACGCGTTACTTTTTTACCAAACTAACGAGTAACGCTATTTCGTTACCTTTTTTTCGGTAACTGAGCACAACACTGCACGTACTTGAGGTTGGTCGGTGTCGGTCGTTGCTGCGTGTCGCTCGGGAGGACTAGGGCTTCAGACTGACAAAATAAGAAGGACAGGGACTTTTGTTTTCATGTTTTTAGCGAAAGCTTCCTACCCTCGATAACTCTTTAGCGTATCGTGAGCTTCGAGCGTGCATGCAGAGCCAAGGCACGACGGAAGGCAACCAGCGCGTTCTGGAGTTTGGGCATTCAAAGGAGACACCCTGGTACCATTTACAGAGTTCGTGGCGAGTCCTCTGCTCACTTTCCAAAGCCACAAGCACTCGCGTTCTAACGTGCATAAAAATATATATATATATATTATTTTTGCCTTGTATCAGGTGTAAGGCTAGATAAAAAAATACGTCGGATCTTGTGTTGCTCCGCTTAAAGGAAGATTTTATTCCGGAAAAGGCAAAGTGAATATAATTTTTTTTTACATTCAAAGACCTTGCTTTTGTGTGAAAGTACGGCGCGTTGTTGGGGTGCCTTTAAATCTTGGTATCTTCTGATTTTCACCGTCACGCCGGAAGACGGGTCTAAATTTACGCTTTCCCGGCGTTAGATAACGAATCTCTCACGTAGGCACTAGGTACTTTGGGGCATTGTTAGTACCCGTTCTGTTATCTTTCGCTTTGGTTTTTTATGTGTAGATATACTTTGACACACGCGGCTG
The DNA here is from genome assembly GCA_037355805.1 of Ixodes ricinus. Taxonomy (NCBI): domain Eukaryota; kingdom Metazoa; phylum Arthropoda; class Arachnida; order Ixodida; family Ixodidae; genus Ixodes; species Ixodes ricinus. Next base: position 12,605 of record JAZHYW010069401.1, read on the forward strand.
GACACAAGTTACGCACAAGACAAACGCGCGCAATCTTGCGTCAGGAACGCGGAAAGCTGTGGGAAAGCAGAGTAACAACGAACGAGCGAGTGTTGTAATTGAGTTGACGGAGTCCCGGCCGTGGGATTACGGGAGTTCCCGTTACGCCCGGCACTCTCTGCCAACAAAACAAGAAGAAAAGAAACTCGGTCCACAGAGTGCGAGCGGAGACTGTTATCAGAGTGTATCGTACAACTACCTGTCTTCAGAGCTCTTTTGTCCGGAGGTAATTTGGACATTAAGTAAACGATACGCGAGTGAGCTTGAGGGGTGAGAGGGTGGACGGAATGACGGGGAGAGTGCTTGGGGTAATGACCCGCCGTTATCCGGACGAGGCACCCAGCCAATCGCTGCTGCCCGCAAAACCGTTTCCTGGTGTCACTGCTGTTTTGTAAGGACAACCGTCGCGGGAGAAAGTATGTTGGTCGCCTAGGACACCGCCCCCTGGTCAGTGCGTGCGCTAACCTCGCCACCGGAACTCTGTTTTGGCGGCGTGCACTGTTTCGTTTTGATTTTCGTGCTTATCTTATGTCGATTCATTTTCGCGCTCTGAGTGACCGACATACGGGGATAGAAACCAAATATTGGCAGTGCCCAACGGCCGTTAAAGTTACGTCCTCTTTCAATGACGGCACTCCATTCGTATATTTTATAACGTCATGCGTGCTCGTAAATATTTAGTAGAGGGGTCTTCATACGTTCCTATTTAAGTAAGCTAAAAACTGTTCATATCTAATACAGGTGAGAATATTGTGTTTTCTGCAAGTAGTAAATAGTGTGAACACCGCACCAAAGACCAAATTAAGGCTTGATATTAACTAATCTCGAGTTTTCATACTGTGGCGCATAATATCATCTGTCAAAATCATCGCTATCAAGGCTGGATCACATGTGCGAAAAACCAATCGAAGATCGCATGATATTTTGAATACTTATGCAAACATCCTTTCATGTGTTCCAGCCATTAGAAGTTCCCTAAAGCGCAAATGTATTAACATAAGCTAGATCCTGAAATCCCGAGACACTGAGGCCGCCGTGGCTCTAGCTAGAAGTACGCGAAGCACGCAGTTTGGTAGTGGCACTGTTTAAAGCCCCGAGTTTGTTATTCTTTCCTTTTTTATTATTAATTTTGTTCGTCTTATGGTTTTGACTTGTATATGCTCTTCCGCAGAATCTTCGTAATTCGGCATTACCACGAGCAAAAATGTTGACTTTCTCTTCTCACACGCGTGCGCTCGCATTTCCATCGCTGCCATCCCGACGGCGGCAATGCGTCGCTTTCGAAGATCGTTGACCGCGCGAAATATTTTTGTTTCGTTTTGGGATTCTATCTTTTTTTTCTCTCTCTCAACTCAAGCTCCATTTTGAATTTTCTTTTTCTCTCCTTCGTTCACGCAAACAATTTCACGCCGTTTCCGGCCTGATGGGGAACGGGCGATCGCTCCCTCCGCCGAACCACGCTCGCTCCGACGGCCGCAGCGCTAACGCGACGTCGAACTTTTATCTTTTTCGCGCGCACGCTTTAAAAAAATAAAATAAAAAAACGCGCAGAAAGAAGAGTGTGCGTAAACAAATAATAAGGCACTAACAAAAGCCCGACCGGCCGCTTCCTGAACGAAGCCCATTCCGACACCAGGAAACGGGCGAGTTGGCGCACGGGCGAATGTCCCCTTCGGACGGGTTGTCCTCGGTCGTATATACGTATACACAGGGACCGGTCCGGCGGTGTAGGCGAGAAAATGAAAGCGTGGCCCATGCCACACGTGTGCTGTTTAACTGTCGTCGTTGTCGCCTGTCCTCCGACTACTCTCCGTTCACCCCTGAGCTGACAGTGCGGTAAGAACCACGCGCTCGCCGAGCCAATGAACCACCTCCCTTTCATCCCCTGACCCCGGCTATCTGAGTGTGGGAGGGTGATCACGTGACGAAAGAAAGGCGTATGACTGGCCCAGCGAGCCCCTAGCTTCCACCACACTGTCGGCTTAGGGATGGACGGAGTACTCCTGGTGCCTCGTGTGGCAGTTCGATGAACCGCTGTGATGGCGCACTGTCGGCGGACCTGTGGACTGTCCGCACTCAAGCTCCCTTGGTTGGGGTCGCCGGTGATTGCCCGTTCAACTTGCCGGTGGACCGCTTCCTTTGTTCTGGAGAGAAGGACCGTTTGTTTGAGGCGTGTTTGCGTCGCGGGCAAATGGTCCGGTGTCAAGAGTGTTGAGACAATTGTTGCGACTTCTTCCGGCAGCTCTTGACTTCTGGCGGGGACCGCCGCGGAACGTGCTGGCTGAGTAGAGATGTTAACGAGTCGATCCCTCGGTGTCCGTCTTGCGGAGGTGGCTACGCGCAATCCTTTTGGATGACTTGATCCCGTCCTCGTTTCTTGTTTATGGTTTTGAAGCGATCTCGCGCTTGCTCGCCTATAAATGTACCAGAAACAAATGTTCTTCAAGAGCGTTCCAAATACCTACGTCTATCGCACTGTTTCTACTATTTTTGAAAGTAATTTTGTTGTAATCTGGACTAGAGAGTACCACACATTATGTTTTTTCTCTGATTCTCCCGACAGTTAATTTCGATAATATATTTAAGTATGCTCTTGGAGGCGACTGTCGCGGTCCCTATGCAGTGTGCGCGTATTAGTGAAGACGACGCTGGGACTGTATATAGTCCTGTAGTCGGTTCGAAAAGAATTGAACTTAATTCTCCGTCATATCAAATATACATTGAATATGTTTGAATTAGACTGACTCAACGGAAACTCAAGCTAATTGATGAGAAGGAGGGATGTCGTAGGGATAGCCTAGATAAAACCGGGCGTGTTTTCTTTTATGATTGGTCATCAACCTTTATAATTGTTGCGTCAATACGCGACGACCCCTTTGAGAATGCAGCATCTTATACACACCGTCTTCACTATGCAGCGAGGGGCCCAGCATAGCTGCATTTACAAGTAATGGTCTCCGTCTCTCCGGGTCACATTTAGGTTGCTTGGTATTCCGCTGAACTGAGTGGCCTGGCAGCTACCCTCCGCTAAGCTGATAGTGCGGTGGAAGCCACGCACTCGCCGGACCAATCAACCGCCTCCCGTTTCACCACCTGACTCCGCTCTCTGCGCGTGGGTAATAGGCGAAAGCGTAATCACGTGGGGAAGGACCAACGTATATGACTCGTATAACAACCCCATAGACTCCCCCGCGCTGTCGGCTTAGAGGTGAACGAGGCATATCGCTCGGTCGGTGGACGGACGTGTTCGGAGAGGCCCGAAGACGTTCGTCGGCGCTTCGGGCCTCTCCGAAGTGCCGGCAATTCGGTTCAACGGAAGGCAGAGACCGGGATCAGGTTCTGCCGGATTCTGATGACGCCGCTTCGCGATGCGCGCATCAGGAAGTGAACGGTGCTCAGGGGTCGGAGGCTGTGGCAAACAAACGTTGCGCAACCCATGTTGCGCGTCCCCCTCCTTCCGCTGCCGACGAAATGCGAAAGTGATCGACGAGCTGAGCTACCCCCGATCTTTTGGGCATGGTGCTTCCTTGCTGCCCCAGCTTCGTTTCGGCTTACGATGGACCGCAGAGAGCGCTACGGGCCATAAAACGGTGCCGTGTGTATGTTTAGAAAGCTGGAAGTTAGTCAGCCCTAATGGACGTCTGGGCCGGCTTTCTAGAATCAGCGTCTTAGCTTAGACGGTGTGAAGAAAGCCTGCCAAGCCTGCAGGACGCGCGACCGCTTGAGACTCGACTTCAAGTGCCACTCCCCGCTCGTGTGCTAGCTTTGACGGTGCTGTTGTGCTGTCTTTCTCACAGTCTTAGCCGAGACGCCGATACTAGCAAGCCGGCTTATGTGTCTCCCCTGTAGACGAGAAATTTAGCCACTGCAATACAGCTACTACCAGTAATTTTTTTTTGACGTGCATTTTGCAGTAGTGATATACGACCGCACTTCTCACGATGCTCATCCAGATTGAAATGGGCAGGGTTGAGGACTGAACCCAGGATCCTTGTGTTCTGCACCGTGAGCTTTCGCTACGAGTCATCCAAGCCAATCCAATGTCGTGTCGTGAGTGTCTCGTAGGGCTCGTTGTCGCATGGTAATTCACAGCGCTGGACTAGCTATAGCGTCGGTCTATCGATAAGGTGAAACGGTGCGTACAACTGCGGGGGCGTTCTAGCACGGAGGAAGGGAGATGGAGTACATGGTGGTCTTCGTCGACCGATCCTTTCTTCGCCGCGCGCGAGCATCGGCTTCCCGACGGGCCATACGCGTGCTGATCGGCCTGTTGTAGGTTTAATGGATTTGTTGCGCTCTTTTGTTCTTCACGCTGACAACGAGGAAGACAAGCGCAGTTCTCTCTTCGACGGAGTCGCGTCCCCGTTTGTCCCGACAGCCAGGTCTCGCTGAGCTGACTTGTTAGGAGAATTGCGCGAGGATTACTAAAGAATATTCTTTTTCATGCCCGTTTTGCTGGACCCCGATTTGCTCCGTTGTTCCGTAAAGCGTGTCAGGCTGAACCTATCGAGTTTTAAACACCGAAGATCACGTGAATCATGCAGTAGTGATACACGACCGCACGCCGGCACGATGCTCGTCCAGATCGAAACGGGCAGGGGCATGGGGATAGAACCCAGGGTCCCGGACTCTGCAGCACGAGCTTTCGATCCACGTGCTGCAAAATGTGGTATAAGTCAACACACTCGACCACTGATGTTTTTTCCTTTATTGTTCGGCTGATTCCCCTGCTTGCACAGCCTGCATGTGACGTCATTTGCGGCCATGGTAGTATTTTATGCGCCGCGAGCGCTCGGTTCGCCGTGC
>JAZHYW010069402.1:0-18779 GCA_037355805.1 Ixodes ricinus
CTTATGTCAGTTGGTTATTAAACCGTTATTTCGAGCAATCGAACGAAGAACTGTAAAAACCCTATTGCTACGCAACAACACGATTCGGTTAAGACGTGGGATAGACAGATACAATCGTAGAAATAAGACACTTTAGCGTGGAGGAGTTGTTTGCTTGGTTGGAAATACTACCTGGAAGTGATGATGGGAACCTTTCATCTGTGAGACAAAGGTTCCTCTTGTGGCCTTTTTCTTTAAGTAAAAGGGTACCATTGTCCTTTTTTAATCCGAAGAAGGTTCATTTTGTGCTTTTTCTAAACAAGCAAAACATTCAGGAACCATTCTCTCTGAGAAAAAGGTTATTGAAAGCGAAATAGTCATCCGAAAACCTTCTCTGTAAAGAACAAAATTTTTATTTTTCTATTCTAAAAGGGTTCTTATCTTTCTCATTCTGAGAAAAGGGTGATAGGAGGTTTTAGTTATACCTTTTCCTCCGTGAGGCACGTTTTCTTCTACAAAATCGTATCTGAGAGGAGAGCCCTTCTCTGTGAGAAAAGGTTCCTGACAAAAACTTTCTTGGCTCAAAAAATGTTTTTCGCGCTTCAGATAAAAGAAAGAAAGATATGTTTGCCTTCTAAAAACTCAGGTATGAACATCGCTACCATGAGCAATGAATTGTGTTTTCTAGTTTCTTTACTGTATATCGAGCAAAAGCCACCTTGAATTTTGTGTGTAACCTCATCGCCAAAATGGTGTCTTCGTGCCCTTATATTGATATATCTTACCGAAGATAGTTGTATTTGTACGTTCACACCCAATCGCCAAGATACATGTACTGAGGTCAATATTACATGTGGCGGGGGTCAGTAATAGTGAAGACACAGTATCACTGATCTGAGACGTGTACTAAGGTCAAGGGGTCGGCATGTACTCAGATCCTGAGGTTAAGACATGTACTGAGGTCAATAATGCTAAAGACACAGGTGCGCTCGTGAAATTTTAACATTGCAAAAGCCTGAGACAAATTAGGAACACAGGAAAGATACTTCCAATAGCCGCCTTGGTCAGCGATGACGCGTGTTGTGCGCTATATCACGTGCACAAAGAAAATGAAAGCTCCGCGACAAAATAACTTTATTACGTTTGTGGCCACAGAACTACTTAAATAAGCAGCGTCATCCTCCCCTTTTGTCATTAAAAGAAGGGCAAAGCCAATTCTTATGCATATGTTGCAGAATACGGATCGAGTAGTAAAGGTCGCTGAACCCTATTACGAAATGCACCCAACAATCGTTCGCCAAATCGTTGTCTTTATTAAGAAGTGGTTGGTGCATACGCGTCAAGACACAATAGTAGTCGCACGAACAAAGAGCTTCAGCTGCACTGCAATGGCCTCCCCGAATCCTGTTGTGGTTTGTCTGATGGTTTCTTCTTGGGTCCTTTCATTTTGTTTTGCGCTTGCTGTTGACACGAAAAACAAAATGGCGCCCCATTCTCTGTCGGCTTCCGTTCCATCTGGACGATTCAGGCCAGTGGGCAGCCAGCAGTCAACAGCCCACAGAGTGTAGACTTTGCGTTTCGGACGGCTTCGTTGCTTGATTTGGGGTACGCAAACTTTGCGGGCTTGTTTTTCGCGGACTCCGATATATACTGCCGCGCGTCGATTGCCGGCGGAATTGCGATGATTGGAGGTCTAGTTTCGGCAGGAATGTGGTGTCTCGTGTATACCCTTGGGTCAGGAGGTAATAGGCGGTTTCGGGAGCGGCTTGTTGGCGTTACGTAAGCGGGGCTGTGGTGGATCTTGTCTACGCGGGGTTCCTTTTCTTCGACTAGCTGCCGTCTTCCTTAGATTAGGAGCCGCTATGAAATGTGTTACACACTTGAGAGAGGCAACGGTGATACAATTATGTTGGAATCCGAGTATTTGAAGAGAAGGTCTATGTTTATACTGGCAACTTGAGAAACCCAAGGTGCGGCTTATTCTCGCTTCTCGCTTCGGGATTTCTCCTTCAGCGGAGCTATAAAAACTCTCCACGCCCTTGGGTTTTTAAGCTGTCAAAGACTGTAGCGCAAATGTTTTTTATCTTTATTTTATTATTATTTTTTTTAGGATAGGATAGCGTTTTATGATTGAAGGAGTTTTAGCGAACCCATCACGTGGATCGTTTTGTAAAATTACGCAGCGTGTTAATGACATTTATCGAGAATAGTTATGATGCGAGACATAAGTCACGGTGCGGGGCCGTAAGGACTAGGACGTTTGCGCGCCTTATGAAATAGGGATTCAAGGCGTACACGCCTGAAATGGGGCACGCGATGTCGCGAGAAGTTTTATGTCTATTTTGTACAGAGCTCTCAGTAAAAAATGGTAAAATATAAAAAAGATTGAGCAAAAATGATGGCCGTGTATTTCTTATGCCCTATACAAATGTTCGTCGTCTGCACGCTTGTTTGTAGAGCTTGCTGCCAGGTGGTAATTGTTCTTATGTTCGTTAAAATTAATAATTATGGCGATTATCTTGCTTATCACCAGCCTCTGCTATTGAGGTTTAGCGTTTTTTTGGCGTTCAGCAAGCAGCTTGGGAGCGAGCTCATAAACCAATGTGCGGACGACAAACAGAAATACACGGCCCCCGATTTTGCTTCACTTTTAATATTTCACTGGCTACTGCACTTACGTGCGCGTGCCCAATTTCAGGCATGTACGTTTGGAATTCGAATTTTGCAAGGCGTGCCTTAGTGTGCTCGTCCTAATGGCCGCACCCTGTACGTTATCCTTCCCCGATGCTTACATATGTATATATATTTTTTTTTTTCATGGGTACTGAATTTGTTGAAACTTTTACAGCCCTACTCTGTTTGTTAAAGGTTTTTCGATTCAGAGACCGATATGCTACCAGACAAAGTAATACTTGTATGACGGCTACCTTAGTGTCTTCTTTCATGAACTCCTGTGCGGTGTCTGCCCGCGCGGGACTAAAATGCAAACGAGACCAGAAATTGATTCTGGCGGTTTTTCCGGTGCGAAATAGCCGTGACCCGTGGGTAGCTTGCAGCGTGCCGAAGTAAGTGAACAGTTGTAATAGACTAATCTCAGGATAAATAGTCAAGTGCATAAAGGCATGTTCAATTGTTCACACATACAGCGGATATCAGAGGTAACGAAAGCGCTGACTTTGCAGCCAAGAATGCTCATCATCTCACATCCAGACTGGGTAATTCCATTCTCACGTTCAGACGCCAGAGCTACAACCAACCGTATTACTGCGGCTCTAGTAAACACCCTCTGGGCGAATCCATCATATCATTACAGACATCTTCATGGGATTGACCCCTTTCTTACATTTCACCCTCCCCGGGGGCTCAAACGTCGGACAGAAACCGCTCTTCACCGAATACGACTCAACGTGGCCTCAACGAAATATTATCTAAATCTCACCGGTCAGCTGGACTCCTCCATCTGCGAGAGCTGTGACGCCGTGGAAACGCTGGAACCACGTTCTTTGTCACTGCGCCCTCTACGCTGACCAAAGAAAGGAAATGATAAACTCCCTGGCTCTTCACAACGGAGAACCGCTCACGCTCAATCATCTCCTGGGGCCATGGCCATCAGCATCGCAAGGAGTGAAGCCGACGAGCTCATTGATTCGTTTTCTCCAAGCGACCAAACTTGATAAAACACTGTAGGACACGCTCCAAAAGTAACTGACAGCCATCCTCAAAGTTTTCTTTCTTTCTTTTTCTTTCTTTGTCCTTTTTGCCTCTTTCTCCCTTTCCCTTGTATGAAGTAGCAATCCTGCAAATTCCCGCGGGATAACCTCTTCATCTCTTCAATAAACATGTTTTCTCTCTCTCTCATACAGCGGAGTGCTAAGTTAGCGCTATACGTGAGCGCTCCAAAGAGCGCTCATGTCGCACTTCCTAGCGCGTGACTTAGTTCTGATATAGCGCGCGATTAGCGTTTTTGTAGCGTTTTGTTAGCGCTTTAGTAGCGTCTTGTTAGCACTTGAGTAGCGCCTTGTTAGCGCCTCTTGTACGGCAGTTATTGCTGCGGATTAGCGCGTGCACTGCGGTTCCGGTTCCTATGGTTGGGTGTGCATCAACGGTATACCATGGCGGACATGTGGGATGCTGAAATAGAAACGCGACAAATGCTCTTGCCACTACGCAATTAGGGCATGTATGTGTGGTACGACCAACGCCTGGAAGAGCCTTCTGGGTACGCGAAATCTTTCGCCACCGAGATACCGACAGGTATCCGGCGAACCTTGTTCCCAGGCTGAGGGACCGGAGACATAGAACTCTTTTGGAAGGTGATTATATTTTAACTGCATGTCTTTGGAAACAGGGTCACGGATGTCGAACAGAAAGCGATCAGGTCGCACCCAATCAATTAGTCGCTCAGAGTCCATGTCTTTGGATCGTCTGCCCGACCCTTGCTTGGAGAGCGGCTCTTTTACTTCCTCTTCTTTCAATGCCAAAGGAGAAACAACAACAACGGAATTGCCTCGCACGCGCTGTTCCGCAGCAGCAAGCACAGCACATGGAGCGTGAGAGCGCTTACACTGCGCTGCTGAAGCGCTAACCGAGCGCCTGAAGCGTTTCTGACGCGTTAACTGAGCGCCTCTGAGCGCTACGTCACGCGCAAATCGGTGCCACATGAGCACTGCTTCCAGCGCCTCGCGAAGCGGCGAACTGAGCGCTCCGCTGTGTGTGGGAACCGGTCTTAAAAGGAACGTCCGTCGACTAAGGCTGTAGAAGTAGATGATGGTGGCATCTTCAGCATGGAATCGAACAGTTAGCCCAGAAGAAACCACTTGCTGTTCCAGCTCAGTTAACGTTGAAGTTCGCTCCAGCCGGATCGCGTTCAGCGACAAGTGAGAGATGCAACAACTCTGGATAAATGTAGCGCAGCAGGGCAGTGTAGTTATATGTCCGTAGCTTGGAACCTCCGGATATATGGACTAGGTCACTGAGCATCGGCGTATAGCCACCATGTCCCACAATGGACACCTCCGTAATTCGAACAGTCGAGTGATCACCATGAGCCACGGTCACACTGTGACCTGCGGCCTTAGGCAGCTCTATAATCTTGGTTCGCGATCTGTGCCACGAATGTCCACGTGGTCCCTGTGCTCCGTTTCACCTTACGATGAACCACAGGGGACAGGTATACGAGCAACTCCGAGCCAATCCAATGTCGTGCGAGTGTCACGTGATCTTCGTGAGTCCGCAGCGACGTGCAGGGCGTGTAGTCGCGTGATATACGTTCAAGGGCTGGATAGGCTGAAATATGGCTCGTAGCACTCGCTGCGGTCCATCGCAAGGTGACGGAGTGCAGTGCAAGTCCTTTCAGAGGAATAGGCGATGTTTCATTGGTGCTTACACAAGAAGGGAACGAGACAATTGGTCCTTTCGGGGAGTATATGCGATTACTCTCCTTGAGGAACTTAAGGAGGAAATCAATGTTTGATTGGTGCCTACGCCACGCTGTCTCTCTCTCTCAAAAAAGAGGAAGGGGATTGAGACTATCCTTTCGGCCACGAACCCTAGTCCCCTACGTTTGCAAGTACGGCCTCTGGGTGCTGCCATCTTGCTGCTAATGTGGGTAGATCGTCTGATAGTCGAGCATTGCTGAGGCGTACCCAAGACCTCAGCAATATGCTGACACTAGGTATGGTGGCTGTAAGGGGAGTGCCGAACAGAACATCGATAGCATGCCGCTTGTTCATGACGCCGATGGCACTGGTACCCTGCACACTAGGTGCCTTCATGTGCGCTTTGCTTGGGGTGATGACATCTGGCCATTTTGTTTCAAAGTTTTATTTTTATTTTTTGTTCTGAAGCACGTGAAAGAGCGTGTCCCTGCCGCGCTCGTGGCGCTGACTGTGCTACGACGACATTTTGTTTCCGGCGATTTCTTTGTATTTTCCCTGTGAGCGCGTGCTGTCGGCATCGGGTATTACAAGCGATGGCATCACCCTAAACAGAAGGACATTGAGGCACGCTATGCTTGACTATCAGACGATCTACCCACACAAGCAGCAAGATGGCTGCGCCCAGAGGCCATACTTGCAAACGTCTATAGTCACCGACGACTTAAGAAACGCAGGGTATGGCTTCTTATACGTTCACGCTTCTTGCTTCATGATTGGTTCTTCGGCGCCTTGCCGTGGTCTGATTGGTTGTGGGGCGGTAATTAGATGCTCTAGATTCGCCGCGCCCTGCGTTGCTAAGCTGTCAGTGTCCGTAAAACAAAACAAGTATTCGCCTTCGAAAAAGCAAAAAAAAAACACGAAATGCTATGAGCCACGCTTTTGGGTCGTGATGTGAACCAGAGGCGAGAGCCGAATCACCTTCTTTCGATGCCGCAACTTCCTTCGAATCTTCGAACAACAACGAAAAAAAGGCGGGAGAGCAGACGAGTCAGCTTAAGCGGCTGTTGAGTCGCGTCGCTAGAGGAATATTGGTTGTCTATGTCCGTTTGCACGTTGGCAAACATTGTAGCGAGTTTCCAAAGCGGCGACGGGTCGAGGCGAAGAGCATGCATACTCTTCCGCTGTCTTAATTGGCCGGCAATCCTTGGCGCAGGATCGAGGTCTCGTGTTCCGTCACGACATTGGAGGGAAGGCTACGCCACGACATCGATCTGGAAACGATTAAACGAGTCACGAGCGCCGCGCCTCTTCCGTGGTTCGATCGCCGTAATAAACGGTAATCACCTTCGACGGCTGCAAACTGTGCGCGGTGTTGTGTACGAAACGGCGTTCCAATCGTCGCTCGGTGGTTGGCTATAGCTCGGGTTTGGAGGAGGGACCGGCAGTCAGCGTATATACTTTGAAACAAACGGGAATGCAGAAATTATGAGGCCGTTTTACTCGTGTTTCAATTATATTGCAACAGAAAGGCATTACTTTTTTGGCTTTCCTTTCAGACACCCCTCCCAAAAGCGTGTTCGTTTGTCTGTGTCTGTCTTTATTCTAATTATTTTTTGTTGCTTCAATATTCACTATTTCTTTTTCATGCAATAAAAAAACTACATGTTTTACACGTAAATCTAACAACGTAAAACTTTTTTTTTAAGGCGGCGTTTGGTGTATCGCCGCTACCCTGAGATTTTCAACGTGCATCACACAACCGCATGCCGGTACGATCTGGTATTCACCACTACGCGAAGCATAATAAAAGTAATTACTCATTAATGCGTCAGGTTATGCCTGCTGGACGATTTGCGTACGTTTTGGAATACGCAAGAAGTTTTGAAATCGAAAACCTCGACCGTTCAAGCATATTTGTGACGTGCGTGTCGTTGCAGAACGTTCATGCAAAAGTCAACCTATATCATATACTATATATATATATATACGTAGAAGTATATATATACTGACTACATATCATATGATATCATGTGTATATATATATAATCTACTATTGGCTCCCAACTTTCGAAACTATATCACGGTTAACAATTACAAGAAAAAAAGACATGTACCAAGAAACCTTCTCCGGGATACTTGCTACCAAGAAACTTCAGCACCTATTTTTTTTCACTCGTATCCCCGTACAACTATAGAAACGCCCACTAACCTCAATCTCGGCAGAAAAAAAAAAGTGCCTTATTTATACTTTTAGTGATTGAGAAAGGAAATAGGTGGTACCGAGATGTATGTGCGTTCGGGAGAACTAGCGTTGCGTAGCCCGATCCTACATATTCGTCGTAACCATGTACCCGGGTTGATTACCGAGAACCCATCGCGAAGGATTGCGGCAACTCTGTCATTCCGTGAAGTACGTGTGCTTTGCTTGTTTTGTGTGTTCGAGCGCTTGAACACGGCGTTACGCATACCAACGCTGGAAAAACGCGTGGGTCGTAAAGACATCAGCTTCTAAGGCATTTAGGACTGTCGTTGATATAGGAAATTGCGTTTTTACGCAAGGCGCCATATCTCGGCTCAGTGTCTGTGTAAGCATGAGGAAATAAAAAAGAAATGTAGAAGTCAGAAAGAGACGACAACACTCCGTGCAACGCTTTGTGTGTGTTTTTCGAAGTCTTGTTTTACAGTGCCTTACTTAACCAGCTCTTAAGCGGTAGCTTTGTAGCCAACCAACCTCAGAAGTAAGAAGAGGAGCAAAAGCAGGTGGTGTAGAAAGAGTGCGCAGTAGAAAGAGCGGGCAGGAAAGCGTTGCTTTTCCTCTCTTGATGACCCAAAACCGCTAAACAAACTTTAAAAAAATGGGAAGAAACGGCAACTGGTGCCAGGGATCGAACCCTTTTCACCGTCGTGGAAGCCGTGTTCGCTGCTGACTGAGCTACGGACCCAACAGGCAGGAAAGGGAGGAGCAGACGCAGGTGGTGCGAGAAAGCGCGCGGAGCGGAGTGGGCAAAGAGGAGCAGAAACAGGTGGTGTAGAAAGAGCGCACGGAACGAGGAGTGCACGAAAGGGCAGGAAAGCGCGCTTCCTTCTCTTGGTGACCCAGAAAGTTCAGCGCAAAGTCTTTGTATCCGGATGGTGCTGAGGGAAGCGCACGCAGCGTCACAAAGCGCCAATGGTGTGACGTCCATAAAACCCTGCCCTATAGGAACCACCTGAACTGAGAAAACCACCCACCCCAGTCACTGAAAAACTAAGGGTCATCCAGACCTATGCACCACCCAGAACGAAGAGCACCACCCACCCTATTCGCAACTCCAGCCCTCCGCTCGCACTCTCGCGGACGAACGAGGAACCAGAGGAGCGGGGGCGGCGACGGAGACGTTGGCAGGGACTGTCGGCCTTGAGGCTGCTGTTACCGCGAGGTTCTGGTCGGCGTGTTCGTGCACCATGCAGATTTAACAGAAAAAGCGAATGCGTTCAAATAGGAATTGTTTTCCGCTGACCAGCGTCAGCGAGCAGGCGCACGGGAAATCCTAGGGAATCTATCCCTGTCTCTTCCGCCATATTGGGACCACTGCCCCGCCATTTACAGGGCGTTGGAGTAGCGAATAAAGCTACTGCAATTAAACGCGTTCACGAGAATGACCAAACATGAAATCAATTTTTCAAATTACTTAACCTGTTATTTTTCATTTGTAGTCGGTGACAGGCTAAAATTTCCTAAGACGAATTTCCACCACGCGCTTCTTGATTCCCGAAGTACTTCGGCTCCGTGTGCGAGAAAGTGCAGAAAGCTCGCGCTGGAGACGGAGCAGCTACTGAATTCTTAACCTGTATGTGTCAATATAAAAATGGAGAAATTTAAAAAAGAATGTAAAGAGAGGTGCAACGTTTTGCATGTGTCGTTCTGCGTCTAGCTTTACAGCGGTTACTAACCAGTCAGTGTTCATTACTTAACCAGACAGTTTCTTATTACCCACATTACGCTACTGTATTACTGTTTTCGCGAAAATGAAACCCCCTACACACACACACGCACACACACACGCGCGCACGCGCACGCACACACACACACACACACACACACACACACACACACACACACACACACACACACACACACACACACACACACACACACACACACACACACACACACACACACACACGACACACACACACACTGCAATAATGCCTCTGTCGCTCAGGGGTAACTGAAATAAATAAATAAAGAAATGCGCTTTTTGCTTCGCGCGCACTCACACACACTGCAATAATGCCTCTGTCGCTGAGGGGTGACTGAAATAAATAAATAAATGCGCTTTTTGCTATCATCCCCTATCATAAGAAGGCAACTTCAATAAGACAAGCGTGATTGTGGCCACATAGAAATATTTTGTAAGGTAACAAAATTTAGCCGTAACCTCGAAGGCATATTACTTGCGTAGTAACTTTTGAATACATGTGCGTCTTGTAGAGTCGCTATTTATTTACCATGAACTGTCTGTAGACAGGTGTAATAAGGGTTATTATTGGTGATGTGAATTACTGCGTCGCTGAGTTTCCGAGATGTCCCTTCAGGTTTCGATAGTTTATCTGGCGTCTTTTTTCCACGCAGCCCTCAGCTGATTCTGAGCTGAGCAACGGCAGCGACGATCCCTCGGAACAGACCTTCCTCCCCAACAAGATCTCGCCTGGTGCAACTCAAGCGTCGGGGCGCTGCTCCGCTGGGCTTCTCCATACGTGGAGGTGAGACATACCTCTGCAAACTTACATCCTAGTGTGCACTAGTCCGGAAATACCTCTATGCCAGACGACGCAGTAGCGCCGTCTGCAGCGTCGTCTGGCACCTTTGCAAGTTACTCTTCAAAAGCTTTACACGCTTGCAAGCAGGGCGTATGGGACCCGCCATCTTGCTCTTGACGCGTGTATATTTTTGATAACCAAGCTCTGCTAAGGTCGTGCCCACGGTTGCCGGACCCTTGCAACAGGAAAGCGTTATCCATCCACTATGGCCCGACTATAGCTTTTGAAGCGTCACTACTTGCAAACGTGTATAGCGAGACGAGAATGGCGGACCGCTACATGTTTCCATGCAAGTGCGACATCCAGGAGCGGCCATATTGCTGCTGGTGAAAGAACCGTCCGATAGCCAAGCATTGCGTGCTCCTGGTTGCCAGTCAGTGTGCTCCAAGAGACAATTTCTTTTACACACTGCGGTCAAAGTAATTTTTCAAGCGCGGTAGCTTACCAACGTTCGTTATCCAACGCGAATACTATTCTACAATCCGGTGGGGAAATTACGCCGGAGTCACACTGCTTATGCATCATACAAAAGACAGTCTGTATACAGATTCGAACGCGAGTCATCGCGAGATCCGTGCTTTGAATGCCGCATGGCAATGAGTTCAAAGACAGAAATTTGGCACGCGGCATTCGAACCATGGATATTAATTAAGATGACTCGTGTTTGCAGACTGTTTTTTTTTGTATATGACCAATGACAGTCTGTACAATGAAGAAACGCGCCTCATACAGTCCCTACAAACTGTCTCTTCTGATTGCAGTGCGATCCCGGCTTTAGTGTGTCGTGACCGCGTAGCGCTGTTGCATTTGGGTGGATTTTGAGCTCTCTGCAATGCGTATAGTTTGCCTAAACTGCGTGGCAAAAAAGGGTGGAGGCGCCCTTGAGTATCTGATACGTCCGTACGCTTGTCCCGTCGACGCCTTTCCCAGACCACATAATCGTATCTATACGGTTTTCGACAAATTTCCTCTTCCAGGATCGGAGACTTCCTGGGTGAAAGTTTCCCGTAAAAAGTCCCGAAGAAGACGCAGTTCCGCGACGCACGGAAAAAGAAAACGAGAGAGAGAGAGAGAGAGAGAGAGAGAGATGATCAGATTAGTCCGTGACCTTCCTCAAGGGCAGGATGACGGGGGAACGAGCCACTCCAGGCGCCACTTTTCTACCGGGTCTAAAAACGAGTTTGGGCGCGCTTTGTTTTATACACTTCAATTTCGTGATACACTGAGATAACGGACTTGGTTCGGCGTTTCAAACATCCTTCTGGCCGACCGGATCGAACTAAACGCGGCGCTGGAGGTCTCGGAATCGGCGCCCGATCCTACGCATGTATACACTTCACGGAAAGATAAGTCTTGCTTTGGTCCGTTTCTGTAGATACGTATAGTTTCCGCATGGGTCGTTTCGTACCCCGAGTTTCTTTTGGTTCTCGCCCACCTGTAATTTGGTGAGGTGGAGTGAGGTGGGAGATGTGGGTCGGGAGGCCTGCCAGATGGCGTGGAATGCATCTTGAGTGCGGTTGTGTCTTCCTCACAGGCCGTGAGCATGGCACCGGTGTGCTTTGTGTCCCAAGTGTCTGGTGGCTCGGAAGCGCACCATAGAGGACTCAGGGTGAGTGTTTTTTTTTTCTTTTTTTTCTTGTGCGCACGTGATTTCATGAAAACATTATTGGCATCGCATAGGGTATTCATCCCTGCTTAAGAAAAGAAAACGCTCGGGTTATACCGTGTCAAGCGACGGGGAATGTAAATTCATCACCTCTGTTTCAGAAGACGTGTGCACCAACAATGTGTCCGAATAATCATTGATGATCCGTGTGTCTGCATAGTGCCGCGAGGGAGTTAAATAAGTTTCCTTCCTGCATGCATTACGGTCAGAGCCACGCGCTTCAGAGTACCCTGAATCATCTGCTGTCAATCACCAGGTATTCAGCCCCACTATTACCTGCTTGCAGACCCGAATATAAGTGATTGTGGTCAGAGTCCTAACGTGAGCTTCACTGTCATCTATATCTGTAGACATGTCGTCTTTGACATTATTCGAAGGTCCCCATTTGCAGTGGATTTGCTCGTGAACTAGCTTTCACGTCTCGCAAGCACGGCAGTTCCCACGGATGTGCACCTATCTACAGCGCGTGCAGCAGTACATATTCGTTTCTGCACTTTGTTTATATCCTCTCGCCTATGGTCCATGCTTATATATGAACACAAAATTGTCATAGAAATTGGGAAGTACCGCCTCTACAAATCAAAAAGGCGCATTCTTGTCCCACTTGAGCGACAAACAGCAACGACTGACGCTGACCATTCCAACTTCAAGCATGTGCAGTATATGCACGCGAAGGTATCAGTATCTTTTTGGCAGGCTTGAAATCTTTCGGTGCTCGTGAAGGCAGTAGGGGTGATTGCAAGGTTGCCGAGATACCTTCTCCTGCATGTTGCACGTACCTGAGGTTCGTCGGTGTCGGTCGTTGCTGCTTGTCGCTCCGGGGACTAGAGCTTCAGAGATTATAGATATAGTCACAAACAAAATAAAAACAGAAGGTTTTTTTTTGTTTTTACGTTTTTAGCGAGAGTTACCTACTTTCCGCAACTCTTTAGCGTATAGTGAGCTTCGAGCGTGTATGCACAGACAAAGCACAACGGAAGGCAACCAGCGCGTTTAGGAGTTGGGGCGTTTGAAGGAGACGCCCTGGTACCATTTACAGAGTTCGTGGCGAGTCCTTTGCTCGCTTTCCAAAGCACTCGAGTTATGGAGCGTAGATTTGTGGAAAAAATATATATATGATATTATTTTTGCCTTGTATCAAACGTAAGGCTTGATAAAAACAAATAAAAAAAATGTTGGATCTTGTATAGCTTCGCTTAGAGTCTCCTGTTCGCTGGAAAAGTACGGGGCGTTGGTGCAGTGCCTTTAAATCTTCGTATCTTCTGATTATTCAGCGTCACGCCGGAAGACGGATCTTAATTTACGCTTTCCCGGAGTTAGACAACGAATCTCTCACGTAGGCACTAGGCACTTTGGAGCATTGTTAGTACCCGTTCTGTTATCTTTCGCTTTGGTTTTTTTATGTGTAGATATACTTTGACACACGCGGCTGGACACAAGTTACGCACAAGACAAACGCGCGCAATCTTGCGTCAGGAACGCGGAAAGCTGTGGGAAAGCAGAGTAACAACGAACGAACGAGCGTTGTAATTGAGTTGACGGAGTCCCGGCGTGGGATTACGGGAGTTCCCGTTACGCCCGGCACTCTCTGCCAACAAAACAAGAAGAAAAGAAACTCGGTCCACAGAGTGCGTGCGGAGACTGTTATCAGAGTGTATCGTACAACTACCTGTCTTCAGAGCTCTTTTGTCCGGAGGTAATTTGGACATTAAGTAAACGATACGCGAGTGAGCTTGAGGGGTGAGAGGGTGGACGGAATGACGGGGAGAGTGCTTGGGGTAATGACCCGCCGTTATCCGGACGAGGCACCCAGCCAATCGCTGCTGCCCGCAAAACCGTTTCCTGGTGTCACTGCTGTTTTGTAAGGACAACCGTCGCCGGAGAAAGTATGTTGGTCGCCTAGGACACCGCCCCCTGGTCAGTGCGTGCGCTAACCTCGCCACCGGAACTCTGTTTTGGCGGCGTGCACTGCTTCGTTTTGATTTTCGTGCTTATCTTATGTCGATTCATTTTCGCGCTCTGAGTGACCGACATACGGGGATAGAAACCAAATATTGGCAGTGCCCAACGGCCGTTAAAGTTACGTCCTCTTTCAATGACGGCACTCCATTCGTATATTTTATAACGTCATGCGTGCTCGTAAATATTTAGTAGAGGGGTCTTCATACGTTCCTATTTAAGTAAGCTAAAAACTGTTCATATCTAATACAGGTGAGAATATTGTGTTTTCTGCAAGTAGTAAATAGTGTGAACACCACACCAAAGACCAAATTAAGGCTTGATATTAACTAATCTCGAGTTTTCATACTGTGGCGCATAATATCATCTGTCAAAATCATCGCTATCAAGGCTGGATCACACGTGCGAAAAACCAATCGAAGATCGCATGATATTTTGAATACTTATGCAAACATCCTTTCATGTGTTCCAGCCGTTAGAAGTTCCCTAAAGCGCAAATGTATTAACATAAGCTCGATCCTGAAATCCCGAGACACTAGAGGCCGCCGTGGCTCTAGCTAGAAGTACGCGAAGCACGCAGCTTTGGTAGTGGCACTGTTTAAAGCCCTGAGTTTGTTATTCTTTCCTTTTTTATTATTAATTTTGTTCGTCTTATGGTTTTGACTTGTACATGCTCTTCCGCAGAATCTTCGTAATTCGGCATTACCACGAGCAAAAATGTTGACTCTCTCTTCTCACGCGTGCGCTCGCATTTCCATCGCTGCCATCCCGACGGCGGCAATGCGTCGCTTTCGAAGATCGTTGACCGCGCGAAATATTTTTCTTTCGTTTTGGGATTCTATTTTTTTTTCTTTCTCAACTCAAGCTCCATTTTGAATTTTCTTTTTCTCTCCTTCGTTCACGCAAACAATTTCACGCCGTTTCCGGCCTGATGGGGAACGGGCGATCGCTCCCTCCGCCGAACCACGCTCGCTCCGACGGCCGCAGCGCTAACGCGACGTCGAACTTTTATCTTTTTCGCGCGCACGCTTTAAAAAAAATAAAATAAAAAAACGCACAGAAAGAAGAGTGTGCGTAAACAAATAATAAGGCACTAACAAAAGCCCGACCGGCCGCTTCCTGAACGAAGCCCATTCCGACACCAGGAAACGGGCGAGTTGGCGCACGGGCGAATGTCCCCTTCGGACGGGTTGTCCTCGGTCGTATATACGTATACACAGGGACCGGTCCGGCGGTGTAGGCGAGAAAATGAAAGCGTGGCCCATGCCACACGTGTGCTGTTTAACTGTCGTCGTTGTCGCCTGTCCTCCGACTACTCTCCGTTCACCCTGAGCTGACAGTGCGGTAAGAACCACGCGCTCGCCGAACCAATGAACCACCTCCCTTTCATCCCCTGACCCCGGCTATCTGAGTGTGGGAGGGTGATCACGTGACGAAAGAAAGGCGTATGACTGGCCCAGCGAGCCCCTAGCTTCCACCACACTGTCGGCTTAGGGATGGACGGAGTACTCCTGGTGCCTCGTGTGGCAGTTCGATGAACCGCTGTGATGGCGCACTGTCGGCGGACCTGTGGACTGTCCGCACTCAAGCTCCCTTGGTTGGGGTCGCCGGTGATTGCCCGTTCAACTTGCCGGTGGACCGCTTCCTTTGTTCTGGAGAGAAGGACCGTTTGTTTGAGGCGTGTTTGCGTCGCGGGCAAATGGTCCGGTGTCAAGAGTGTTGAGACAATTGTTGCGACTTCTTCCGGCAGCTCTTGACTTCTGGCGGGGACCGCCGCGGAACGTGCTGGCTGAGTAGAGATGTTAACGAGTCGATCCCTCGGTGTCCGTCTTGCGGAGGTGGCTCCGCGCAATCCTTTTGGATGACTTGATCCCGTCCTCGTTGCTTGTGTATATTTTTGAAGCGATTTCGCCCTTGCTCGCCTATAAATGTACCAGAAACAAATGTTCTTCAAGAGCATTCCAAATGCCTACGCTCTATCGCACTGTTTCTACTCTCTTTGAAAGTAATTTTGTTGAAACCTGGACAACAGAGTACCACACATTATGTTCTTCCTCTGATTCTCCCGACCGTTAATTTTGATAGATGTATTTAAGTATGCTCCTGAAGGCGACTGTCGCCGTCCGTATGCAGTGTGCGCTTATTAGTGAAGACGGTGGAGACTGTCATATAGTCCGTATAGTCGGTTCGAAAAAAATTGAATTTAATTCTTCGTCATATTGTCACGAATGACGAGGTGACAAACAAGGAATAACTGAGGAAACTAAAAAGGTTAATGGGGGCGAACTTGTGCCCAAAAGTAAAAAGGAAACAGAAGATAATAACAGAGCGTCGCTGGCGTCGAAAGCGGCAAAGCAGCAGAGTCGAACGCTTGGGCGAGACTGACTGCGGCTCGCCACGCGGAGCCCCTGTATGCGTGGGCTTCTGGAACAATCGGCGTAGAAAGTTCGTCGCGTAGAACATTCGGACCTCGAACAAGCAACAGGATTCTAGAATTTACCAGAATACTACTTTGCAGGAATAAACAAAAGATCTGCCGGTCGCGTGCTAGACAAGCGCGATAACCGTTACGCCACGGGCGCGCTGCCTACTTGGTCAGCTGCGCCCGCGGCAATATCAAACACATTGAATTTCTTTGGATTAGACTAACTCGACGGAAACTCAAGCTAACTGACGAGAAGGAGGGATGTCGTAGGGATAGCCTACACAAAACCCGGCGTATTTTGTTTAATGATTGATCATCAACCTTCATAATTGCTGCGTGAATAGGCGACGACCCCTTTGAGAATGCAGCATCTTATACCGCCGTCTTCACTATGCAGCGAGGGGCCCAGCATAGCTGCATTTACAAGTAATGGTCTCCGTCTCTCCGGGTCACATTTAGGTTGCTTGGTATTCCGCTGAACTGAGTGGCCTGGCAGCCACCCTCCGCTAAGCTGACAGTGCGGTGGAAGCCACGCACTCGCCGGACCAATCAACCGCCTCCCGTTTCACCACCTGACTCCGCTCTCTGCGACGTGGGTAATAGGCGGAAGCGTAATCACGTGGGGAAGGACCAACGTATATGACTCGTATAACAACCCTATAGACTCCCCAGCACTGTCGGCTTAGAGGTGAACGAGGCATATCGCTCGGTCGGGGACGGACGTGTTCGGAGAGGCCCGAAGACGTTCGTCGGCGCTTCGGGCCTCTCCGACGCATGCCGCCAATTCGGTTCAACGGAAGGCAGAGACCGGGATCAGGTTCTGCCGGATTCTGATGACGCCGCTTCGCGATGCGCGCATCAGGAAGTGAACGGTGCTCAGGGGTCGGAGGCTGTGGCAAACAAACGTTGCGCAACCCATGTTGCGAATCCCCTCCTTCCGCTGCCGACGAAATGCGAAAGTGATCGACGAGCTGAGCTAGCCCCCGATCTTTTGGGCATGGTGCTTCCTTGCTGCATGCCCCAGCTTTGTTTCGGCTTACGATGGACCGCAGAGAGCGCTACGGGCCATAAAATGGTGCCGCGTGTATGTTTAGACGGCTGCCAGTTAGTTAGCCCTAATGGACGTCTGGGCCGGCTTGCTAGAATCAGCGTTTTAGCTTAGACGGTGTGATGGAAGCCTGCAGAACGCGCGACCCAGCGGCGGATCCAAGGGGGGGGGGGCGACCGGGGCAGCCGCCCCCCCCCCAAACAAAGTCGACCCCCCTCCCTTCCCCCTTCTCGGAGGGCAATTTGACATGGGTGAACCCCCCTTGCACAAGAAAGAATGGGAGAATAGTATCCTAAAAATGTACCGCCCCCTCCCCCCTCCCCAAAAAAAAAAAAACAACGGAGTTCTGGATCCGTCCCTGGCGCGACCGCTTGAGGCTCGACTTCAAGTGCCACTCCCCGCTTGTGCTGCTATCTTTGATGGTGCGTGTGCGTCTTTCCCACAGTCTTAGCCGAGACGCCGATTCTAGCAAGCCGGCTTATCTGTCTCCGCTGTAGGCGAGATATTTGGCCACTGCAATACAACTGCTATCGAGTTTTTTTATTCATTTAACGCGCATTTTGCTGTAGTGATATCACGACCGCACTCCGCCAGGATGCTTCATCCAGATTGAAACGGGCAGGGTTGAGGACTGAATCCAGGATCTTTGGGTTCCGAACCGTGAGGCGTGAGCTTTAGCTACGAGTCATCCAAGCCAGTCCAATGTCGTGTCGTGAGTGTCTCGTGGCCTTCAGGAGGCCAGACAGCGACTCGCGGGGCTCGTGGTCACGTGGTACGTTCACAGCGCTGGGTTCGCTAGGGTTGCTATAGCGTCCACAGCGGTCTATCAATAAGGTAAAACGGTGCGTACAACTGCGGAGGCGTTCTGGCTCGGAGGAAGGGAGATGGAATACACGGTGGTCTTCGTCGTCCGATCCTTTCTCTGCCGCGCGCGAGCACCGGCTTCCCGACCGGCCATACGCGTGCTGATCGGCCTGTTGTAGTTTTAATGGATTTGTTGCGCTCTTTTGTTCTTCGCGCTGACTACGAGGAAGACAAGCGCAGTTCTCCCTTTCGACGGAGTCGCGTCCCCGTTTGTCCCGACAGCCAGGTCTCGCTGAGCTGACATGTTAGGATAATTGCGCGAGGATTACTAAAGAATATTCTTTTTTATGCGCGCTTTTGCTAAACCCCGGTTTGCTCTGTTGTTCCGTAAAGGGTGTCAGGTTGAACCTAATCGGGCTTTTAAACACCGAAGAGCACGTGCATCATGCAGTAGTGATACACGACCGCACGCCGGTACGATGCTCGTCCAGATCGAAACGGGCAGGGGCATGGGGATGGAACCCAGGGTCCTTGGACTCTGCAGCACGAGCCTTCGATCCACGTGCTGCAAAATGTGGTATGAGTCAACACACTCGACCACTGAATCTTTTTTCTTTATTGTTCGGCTACCGATTCCTCTGCATACACAGCTTGCATCTGACGTCATTCGCGGCCATGGCAGTATTTTATGCGCCGCGAGTGTTCAGTTTGCAGTGT
>JAZHYW010069405.1:0-67470 GCA_037355805.1 Ixodes ricinus
TAGTTTCACACAGCAAAAGTTGTAGTTCGAAGAAACCAGTAAGCCGAAATACCCGCCAGTGCCCAGCTATGGCGACGCTCGCAACTATGTACAGATTCTGCCAAATGTATAGTTCAATGCCAAATAGTGACTGTCGTCGTTCACCCCTACGACACTCAATGAGCAGTCAAAAGCATCGCGACCCACTAAAACGGCGCACCTGACCGCCTGCTCCCTATAATAGGTCACAATGCCTTTGACTGTATCTCTGAACTTCGCAGGATCGCTTATGGGCTACCCATTTCGTTTTCTGTGGGACGGGAACTCGCGGCGAGCAGACTTGAAATCGCGACCTCGAGTGCCGAGATGGCCGCGAATGATAAGACGGCGAGTCTACACGATACCGTCTGTGCTCCGCTATCACCCTTAGGATGGGCCGCAGCGAACGCCACGAGCCACCACAGCCAATCCAGCACTTCGGGCGTGTCACGTGATAACGCGCTCCGCTCCCCTCCCGAAGGTCACGTGACACCCGCACGAAACTGGATTGGCTACGACTTCTCGTAGCGTCAGCTGCGGTCCATCGGGAGGTGAAACAATCTAGGTATAATTACTGGCCTGGCTCGGCGAACTCGACGATGAAAACCGCGTGCCACTGTCATACTTTGTTTCACTCGATACTGGAGCGGAGCGAACGGATTCCAGCTAATCCAGAGCTATAAGAGAGTGTCACGCCACACTCCGGACGGGCGTATAGCGACGTGCGGAGCGCTAAGTCACGTGATACGTTTTACGGCGCATGATTGGCTGGTATGGTTGGTCACGTTCGCTGTTGTCCATCTTAGGCTGAAACTGAGCATAGAGCTATAGCCTTTTTCGGATCCAGATTATAGTTCACACGTCGGTACAGTGTGCAATTTTGTAGGGGCAGCACGGCTGTTTTTCTTTTTCTCCTGTCCGAATGGCTCGCATGTAACGACCGCCCGGGGATAAGTTATTCTGATCGGGAATGGTGCTCTACTCTGCGTCGCTTTGACCCGAAACACGATGCAGCGCAGTTTGAAATGCGGCATGGAACGGCACTTTTGTGAGTGGGCACTGTGTCTTATACTTTATTATTTTTGTAGATGCAATGTTTGTTTTCATGATTCCTTTTTTTTTAAGTGCTCTGATCCGCACTGTTGTGCGGAGCTAGGCGACGTTGCAATGTCACTTTGAATCACGGAGGTAGGAAGCTTCTGTAGGTGAAACTACCTCCATGCTTTGAGTAGTTCACAGTTGGGCTATGGTGTCTGGAATGCGTCTCCGACTGGTTCGAGTGGTTAGTGGGTAGGCTCAACGCTGGCTGCCTTTGTCTTCACTGCACTCGCCGAGCGCGTTAGGACGCGCAGAACGCCAGCGTCCGGCATTTGGCGTTCGCATTCGAACTCGTTCGACGAGTGCAGTGGAGACAAAGGAGCTCTCACTAATCATTCCAAGCAGAGCTTGGCGTTCCGACGTCCCCGCGCCCTCTCGTCTCCTCCTCTCCCACATTTTCTGCCCGCATGGGCAAAGCGCCAGCCTATGAATCTAGTTGACGGGTTTGCAGGGAAGCTGAGGCGCGCACGTAATCTGACGAATGCTTATTACGATGTCGGCGTCGCTGAACCGTAAACTTGATAGCACATCCAAGGCCCCCAATTTAACGTCGTTTCTCTGACGGACGCGAGCTACGTCTGGTTGAATGTGAACACACTGAACTTCTGCGTTTTTTTTATCTTTTTATCTTTGTGTCTGTGCCTACAACTCTACAAATCTCCTGGTGTATGAAGTATGTGAACATGGTTCTCGATACGCCCGCAACTTCCCTACAACAGTGTTATATCGACGTGATCACTTTCATAGAGTTAGTCACTTGCAATGCGATGGGAAGTTTTTTTCTTGTGAAGTGGCCGAATAGCTTTTCATCTAGTATTCTTCCTTCACCGAAAACTGCACGTGTTCTCCATTAGGCTGCGTACAATGGTACAAGTCCCCGACGTCGTCCCCTGGATCCGTTTTTCGTCGTCTCTTTTCCCGCATTCTCTTCCGCTCGCGTCAGCCTGTGCAAATCGCCTTTCGCTTTCGATGCTTACGCCGCATGCATCGTTATTTCTGATTTCCCCGTATATAGAGTCAAGCCGGAAAGACGGAAGAAAGGAAGAAAAAAAAAGAAAGAAACGCAGCCTCGTTTTCTTTTATAGCCGCCTCATGCGCCCGCGCTTGGGTCTTACACACACCAGGACAGATCTTGTCTCGCCTCGGGCGCCGTTCAAATATGAGAGGCGTAACGGAAAGACCCCTGCGGGACCATCGGCAACGTCGTGCGGAAGTTTGCGTCTGCTGCTCGACGTCGACGGTATTCACGAAGGCGCCGTTGCCGTCCGTTCCTGCGGCCGCGTGCTAGGTATTCCGCGTCGGTCATCTGGGCTACGCAGGACCGGTCCTCTTGAGCCAGTTACGCCGTCGGTCGACCTGGCGTTGCGTACTCTCGCAGTTCCGCGATGTGTGTGTGTGTTTTTTCTTCTTTTTCTTTCTTTCTTTAACGCTATTATGCTCTCCTGGCCGAAGCCTGACCGTTGGAAGCCGATGGGCAGCTCTACAGCCGCCGAGTTTGGGGAGCGTTGTTCCCCGCCCTGATCCATCCTCTGATCATGTCTTTGGTGGGGTGGGACGGTAGCCGCTGACGGCTCTGTCGGCTCTTGTTTTCCTATACGAGAGCCTTCTGGAACCTCGGGCCGAGGCATTTTTAACTCTCATCTACGCTGGTTCGATGAGCTTCCTCTTCTTGCTGCAGGATCGTGGGAAGGAGTGTTTCATCGGGAGCGAGCGGCACGCCTAACGAGAAGAACCAACAAAGAAACAAATGATCCTGAGACCAAGAAATACGTAGACACGTGTTGGCTTAGAAACATCCCTTTTTGAGGTAGCAACTGCACAATCGGCATTGTATGGGCCTGCCGTTCGCATCGAAGTCTGAGAGATGCCACTTTTAAGTTAATTTCCTGTGTACATCGGGGACCATTCGCCTTGTGAGTTAATCATATGGTGACCTTCAAAATGTGCTTGCAACCATAGATCTCCATGTTTTGCTGACTGGTGACCCGAGTTCTAGACCAGCTAACGGGCCAGCCAATGAAGAGGGGAGGTGACTGCAGTCGTCCAAACTGAAGTGCTTTATGAATACCTCATGCAGTACAGTAGCGATTAATCGGAAGGTTGCACGTAAATTGTAGCTGACGTGTTGTAGATACCTTGTCCGCGGCTTTGTGCCAAGACAAGCTCCTTGAATCTTTTAGCTCTCGCGCCTAGAGGGTATTCGGCGGCTGCTCCTAATTCACGGGCGTGAGAGGCTCGGTAATTTTGTTGACCTCGGGTGGCGGCTCGCTGGCGGGGCAATGATCGAAAGTATCGTGAGAAAGTCGAAGCCGCTCGAAGCGGAGTTGTTTTTAGTGCTCCTGGCTCGCTGACTTGAGAAACTTCGTGCAGTTAATAGAATCAGTCCATTGTCTGCTGCGGGCTTCCTTGAATATCGGGTGCTGAAAACCGAGTAGAATTTTAACTAGAAAAGGCTTGAGCGTGAAGGTTATTTATCGAATTTTCAGCCATATGACAAACGCAGCCACGATGAACTTGTCTTCCACGTGAATGCTCCTTCAGCACCGCTTATGAGCGGGTCAACACGAGTCGACATCGGGCATTGTCTGCATCTTTGCTGTCTTATACGCGTCCACCGCACGAACACCGGGGACTGCCTGCTATTGACTGTTTTCAGAAGTGACTAACTCAAACGGTTTTACCATGTTGCCATTTTGTGGGGTGGTGTTATCGATGGTCCTCCTCAAGAAGTGTCCTTGAGACGTGACCCAGTTGACTTCGAAGCCATACATAGTTTAACTGCTACGGTGTGAAAGGTAACCCTCGTGTACTTGCAACCCGGCGGCGTTTATTATGGTAGCTCGAGGTCTCCTATATAGTACCGCATTCCAATACACGGATTACATTGAAGTCACATCGAGCCGCCATTGTGATGGACTTTCTATTGAGCGCGTACGTTCTGCATCGTACATTTCTCTACAATCAAATGTGTTGTTTTTTTTCGGCAAGAAGTAGGAACAACGTGGTCACTGCTTATGCATCATACAAAAGACAGTCACTTGTATGAAGGTCTTGTCACATTGGTCATAGTGCAGACATGATCTCATACATCATATAAATCATATGTATGATTATGATGATAAGACTATATATATATATATATATATATATATATATATGCATCATCATACAGACATATATGATGTGAGCAGTGTGACTGCGGCTTTAATGACCACCAGCATGGTGGATGACGTCACGTGCAAGCCATGTATGCACGTTTGCAAGTATAACCTCTGGGCACCGCAACCATGCTGCCGGTGCCTGTGGACCGCCTGATAGCCTCAAGCCTTGATAAAGGGTTCCCACGGTTGCCGGAATTGTGCCCCAACAAAGCGGTTTTCACCCACGGTGTTTAGACTATAGGTTTTGAAAAGTGGTTGCTTGCAAAATCTGTATACAGCCCACGCAAATTAATATAACTGTTGCTGAGTAGCTTCCTATAGCAACCATGCTTTAAAAAAAAAAAAAGAAAGAACGGTGTGATTTTTTTCTTAAAGAGACCTTGCAGCATTCTTCGCTTCCATTTTCTTCTTTCCTCCTCCTTCCTGCACGTCGGTAACTTCGATGCTGCCTGCTGTGAGTCTTGCGAGCAACACAACCGGCCGCGGCCACGCTCGGCTACCTCCAGAGCCTGCGACTAGCGGTTAAGATGCTCGCTATGCATGATGCCGTAGGTCATTAGTCTTTGGGCAGCGGAAACGATTTCGGCAGAGGCTTGCTTTCTTCGATGTTATTACCTCTTATGGTTGCTTCCCTTTCACTTCTTTAAATATTATTGTAAAGTGGTCCCCTTCAGTGGTAGAGGGTGATCTTCTATGGCTTTCCTGCGTTCTGTGGACACTTTTTTTGGCTCGTGTTGTAAGGGTAAAATTGCCCATTTTGGCATCACCTTAATTACATGGTATTACGAGGGAATCGTTGCATGTCCGAGAGGTAGCCGTCGTTTCTTTGACGTCATATCCGGTTTTAGCGATGGGCCTAAGGTTTATGAAGATTTTAGTATTTGCTTTTCAACGCGATGCGTTTTTTTTTTTATTTGTGAAACAAAATATATTTTGCAAGAATGTACTGCTAGTCAGATGACGTTGCTCTCTCTCTCTCTCATCTCTTCTCTCTCTCTCTCTCTTCTATCTCTCCCCTCTCTCTCATTTCTTTTCTTTCTTGGCGATTGTGTAAACTAAGTATTTTCCGTCGAAATATATTAACATCCTGAATATCGTTTTTTTCCTCCGAAATATTTGCAATGGACCAAAATATCGACGTAAAATAACATGGCAACGTTCCCGGCGGAAAAGTAATCGTAACTGTTTCAGACTAGCGCCGTCTTGGATCACTGACAGGTACCGAATCAAGAACTTATGCAAAACAATCCTAGCGCAAGAAGAAACACGTTTCCTCCGAGCGACGTTACGTGACACCCATTTACATCATGCAGTCGCACCGTAGTACAGATTTGTTGCATGAACGTTTAGAGCAAATCCGAATCGGAGCCAATTATACGATATCATAACTGGTGTCACATAAAACACCGTTCCCAGGCAGCTTGCGCAGGCCTTCCGCGGGCATCATCTCAACCGTGTCAAAAAGGGGATTCCACACACAGGGTTGGCAAAGTGCCTCGGACTGACTCCGTTCAAGACAAAATAAACTAGAGCCTGTTGCAACGTAACTGCTACGGCCAATAACTGAGCTTTCCCATCGATCTTCAAAAAAGAAACGAAAATCAAAGGGCGCTGTTTGATGCTCTTCTTTTTCCGTGACGCTAGAAAAACGGTGCATTTGTTTTCGTATACTGATTGGCGTCGTGACGCTATTTATTTCTGGGAGAGAGAAAGAGAGAGAGACAGAATAAATGGTGATTGTGGGGAGATTGGCATACTCTCTGGGAATATGCAGGTTCTCGTGTTGCAACGAACTGTATACGATATGAGAGCGGGACAGCGTCTCTTTCAGATGTTCGGCCTCCTGCACGCGGTTTTGCCTTCCGTCGCACCTTAGGCTGCGTGTGTCCACTCAAGGCTCACTAGACGCCGAAGCGTTTTACCGTGCAATACAATACTATACAATACATTTTATGACGTATTTTTTTACATTTTGTTCTTTTTAATTTTTAACAACAAGTCAAAAAGGCTTGTGCGTGACACGCGGCAGTTGCGGTGCAGGAAAAAAAAGTAATCTAACGAGAACACGTTTTGGATGCTCAACAAAAGTAAACAAAAATAACGAAAACAACATTTCTTCAAGTAATATCTTAAATTGTCCGCGTGCATAACGGAGAACGAAACACTTCTCCGTACTTCTAGAAGATTCGAGTTTACTCGTATCCCGAGCGTAAAAGATAAGTATGCCAACATAACCTTGCCGAGTCAGTCTCGCCTCTAACTCTCGAACATTCTAGGTCGAATATTCGAGATACCGAGTGTAGTGGATAAGGAGCCGAGAGATGGCCTTGCCGACTCATTCACTTTCGCGGTCTCGCCCTGCAGCCAGCTGTCGCCGCCGACGCCGCGACGTTCGCTTCTGCTGTTTCGAGTTCGGCGCTCACTCTCTCTTTGCAATTTTACGCTAGTCGATCCGCTTACATCCGCGACAATACGGGTGTCATTCACTGGCAGCGACCATAGCTTGAAGGGATCACTGTTTAGCGCGCATGCTCAGAACGGAGCTCACATTAATAGGCTGCCAAGACCGGCAATGCTTGATGGTGCGACGGTGCACGTTGCACAATAACTGTGGTAAGCTAGCCATCAGCACGTGCTCAGCATTAGCGGCACACAGATATGGCCGCCATGCAGTGAATAGACCCTATACTAGGGCTACCCTATACTGTTGTCAGTATTCGCAGCGACCAAACGCACGGAAACCAGAGTCGATACCGAAGGTGATTAAGGCTCTGTTCACACTAGAGGTGCCTCTAGTTAACACATAGCAGCGGAGCACTAGCATGTATGACGCGCACGACCATCGCGCTGAAGCGCGTGCTGACGGGAGCGTTCACCAGCTTCGCATCGCACCGCCAAAACTGTTCCTCATGGCAGACGATAAGCTGAGCTGACGACACGTGAGCAGCGCTAACTCAGCGCTTCGCTGCATGCGAGAACCGGCCTTGTTGCTCGCTCTGGAGGCGGGACAACTGAAGAAGCTCACTGTCGCTAACTTCAGAGTACTGACGACTGCGGGATCCCAACCGTGGCAGTCACGTTGACGCCCGTTCCGATGATCGGATTCGGCTACGGAGAACTCGGCTCGTACTTATAGTCCGCACGCGGCGCAGTGGACAAAGGATCTACTTCTTCTTGCCGTAGTCCAATTATGGCCGCCCTCAAAAACCGGGAGAAGTGCCCCCGTTCACCCTCTCGGTGGCGAACGGCTTCCATTGTGGTTGGCTGCAGACTGCAGCTCTTCCGACTTGAGCGTGCTCCTCAAAACCCTCCTCAAACCGAGCCGTGCGTGCTGTCTGCGCCTGCCTTGCCAGGCTCGCTTGTCTGTCCGTTG
Organism: Ixodes ricinus; assembly: GCA_037355805.1. Lineage (NCBI taxonomy): Eukaryota > Metazoa > Arthropoda > Arachnida > Ixodida > Ixodidae > Ixodes > Ixodes ricinus. Next base: position 7,651 of record JAZHYW010069405.1, read on the forward strand.
GTTCTGAAGAAAGACGACGAAGAAGAAGAGGAGGCGGCCCGTGAAAAGAGGCCCCTGCGTGTCTGGTTTTTGACGAAAACGGCGGCGGTGAGCCTGATTCGCGCCTCGTTGGCCCGATGATGACGGTTCGCCGAGCCTGGCTGAGCGGCCATTTCACGGGTTCGCGTGTTACCAAAAAAGAACGTGTTTTTTTTTTATTTTTTTGTGTGTGGTTTTATATTTTTAGGTGCACGCGCCTCATCGAGTGGTCCTCAGCAGAGCCACTGAATAGGCTACGCTTCAGAGTATCGACACTTTGGCATTTTAGCATTTTAGTGCTTAAAATCATGGTTGCCAGTCATCCGAAGCTTTATCTGAAATCGCAGGAGACGTGTTTTCCGTCCTTCAGACATGTTAAGTCAGTTCGCGACAGAGCAAAACGACATCACCCGAGCTTCCTAACAGCGTGTCTCAAGCTGATGAAGTCGCATTTTTGAATTGTGACGACCGACAGTTGTAGCTGCACGACGCCATTTTTGAGCGAAGGAGCCGGCGAGGAGGAACATTTTGAACAATGAAACGCGTTGTTTTTATTAGGTGCGAGGGCTTTGGCAGAACAACTTTCAGAAGAGGAGCGCGACAGTGATGTCACGGGGACAGAAGGCGGATAGCTGCCATATTGTTCCATTGTGCACTTTGCGTAGTCGTTGAAAATACGTGCAACTCAAGCTAATCGTGTTTCTTCTAGCTTTTTTTAATGGCGGTAGACTTTCTGTGCGCCTTTGGAGGTGTATGGTGCTCGCTTTGTTCAACATTAGGGTTTTAATGAGAAACAGCAATACAGATGTGGACGAAAGTCTGAATGACAGAAAAATAGACGCATCAGGCCGCCTAATTTTGCGATCTTCGACAGACCAACCGACCTTCTGCGACTGGTGAACCAGCTGATATTACCGGCGATTGTCTCGTCTTCGTAAAGTGTATCGGGTAACGGACGAAATCCGCCGAATTCTACACTGGAAAAAAGTTTTCTTGCAAACACGTATATTTTAGACCAATATAATGAATCCAAAAGTTGCATGTACCCAACAACGCATAATTATAACTATCTCGTAAACAAGCCCAAAGCCCCGCCGCAATGAATTTGCGAGAGTGCCCCCAAAATCGAGCGATATGTAGCCGACGCAGGTGATAACTGCCTCAAGTCGGTTGCCGGTGACAAACCGATGAACTCGCTGTTCAACCAGCCGAAGTGCGTACCGGCGAAAACATGGCTGCAGTCTATAGTATAAATTCAAATTAACCGTAGAGCGCGTTGGTAAAGGTTACTTGACACAAAAAGAAAAATATAAAACAAACTCGTGACAAGGAACGACGAACATATCTTTCATAACTTTCACGAAACGATATGTTCGCCGTCTCACTGTCCCCGAGCTTGTATTATTCTTTCTCTGTCAAGTCTAGTATACCGAATATAGTCTCCATCGTGCAACAAGTGAACCGTTAAGGCCGGTTCAGACACTTGCGTTTGAGTGCGTTTGACCGCGTTGCGTCGAGTACCGAAAGCGAGTCACCGGCACATCTGTGCTTCGTATGAAGCGTGGAATTCAATTCAAGGAATCATCTTGGCACGCGATATAATAAGCAGCAGGGATGTCCTGGTTTCTCGCTGCGGTAACGCAGTCAAACGCAGCCAAACGCAACTGTGTGAACCAGGCTTAACACCGAGTAGAGGCTTGCGTGCTCAGCGTTCACGCATCCTGTCCTTTTTCTTTTGTATTTCTGCTAGCCGCTGATCGCTGAAGCGCTTTTGTGCATGGAATTGTACACTTCGGCGCATAGTTCTCTTTTCGTGTGCAGGTGTGTAGGTGAGCGCAGAGATGGCAAAATTACTTTCAAAAAGTAATTAAATTATATTACTAATTACTTTTCTGAAAACTACAAAAAAATTAATTAAATTACATTACAAATTACCGCTTACTAAAGGTAATGACATTACATTGCAATTACTTTCCAAAAGTAATGAAATTACTTTGAAATTACTTTGACCTTACGTTTGAATACCTTGAGGCAGTAATTCGTGCTCATTTTATTTACCGTATACACCAACACAGCGTTTACAAAACAAGCCCTCGTTTGGCACACAGCGCGTGCGCACGAACCAGATCCGGTAGAAGCGAGGCGCTGCGGATGCGCAGTGCCGACAGCAGCGCCACCGCAGTGATGTGACGTCAAAGAACGGAGTTGGTCTGTATGTACCAAAACTCAGACCTTCCTTTACACCCCAACAATCTTATGTGCCTCAAAGTGAACCATACTGAACCGTGGTTTTACTGGCACACACGAGAGAAGTGTTAAACATAATGAATAGCTTCTTTAGATGTGACTCAGAAAGGCAGTCGACTCACCGGTTTCGTTCTTCATTCAACGGTGAAGGTTCTTACTAAAAGGGTGATATGTTTCCGTCTTCCTGATTTAGAAGTTGTAGTCCGTGTCAGTTTGTTAAGTCGGGCAATGGCAGCTCGTTTTTACAAGGAATCGTCACTTGAAACGTTTCCCTTCCGCCTCGGACGCAATCTAATTCTATTCTCCCAAGAGCACTATACTCGGCGATAACTTCTCTTGGCAATGCAATTGAGAGGACGAGCCCGCACACAAAATGGGAGAGGGAACGCCTGCCTGTACCCTCCACTGCACTGCCAAGAAAAGTTGTCGCCGAGTACAGCTGACCTATTCTCGATCATTCCTTTCAAGGAGCATTTTTCCCAAACACCCGAAGAGCCCAAGTTTTTGCGCATTCTCCCACAAAGGGCCCAGATAATTGCTAAGCAGAAGCGTCGCCAGTTGAGGAATGGCGCGAGCTTCCTAAATTGTGTACTTTCCCAACAATCGGAGGGCGATATCTGCCTGGCTTATTCCCGAATAAACTTCCCAAGGGAAGGCAGCGAGGACGCACAAAACGTTCTGGGGCTTTGACAAGACATTTGGTATTAACTATTTATTCCAGTCGTTGGTTGTTCACAATTGTCGGTGCTTAAGGTTTGACTTTGCTTTACGAAAGAGCAAGAAGGTTGGGGATCCGTTTGCTCTATTCTCTTAGGTTTTAAAATGAGTTGACCTCACTGGTTACATGTCCTTCGCCTTGTAGCCCATAAACCGTTCACCCCCAAGCTGACAGTGCGGTGGAAGCTACGTGCACGTTGGAACAGTCACACGTCTACGTTTGCCACGTAACCACGCTCTCGTTCATGCCCACGCGCAGGAAAAAAGGACGGGTCAGGCGATTAAGGGAGGTGTTTGATTGGTTCGGGTTAGCTTGCAGCTCCCACCGCACTGTCAGCGTAGGGATGGACGAAGTATGGTATAGTCGTGATGACTCGACACCGTTAATCTGTCTGCCTAGAGTTCGTACGCCTTTGCCTTCCAGCGATGTCTACTCGGAAGCTCTTTCCCTTCGCTATTCCAGCCCTCCTTTGTGCGCCTGTTCAGCTCTTCGTACGACGCTTCGCGCTCAGGTGGCTGCCGATTATTTTCTCTGGTGCTCTTTCACATCATTTCACCATGAAAAATAATTATTCTCTTTTTTAAAGCTTGCAAACGAATTTTCTAATTTGGGACAAAAGTAATTTCAAAAGTAATGAGTAATTTTCTCGAAATTACTGCCTGGAAGTAATTCATTACATTACTAAATTACTAGCCTAGAGAAATAATTCATTACATTACTCATTACTCCAAAAAGTAATTTAATTACTGTAATTCCATTACAGTAATGTCATTACTGCCATCTCTGGGTGAGCGTTGGCGTTTCCCTGCACTAAATACCAAAATGAATGTTGTTGTTGTTGTTGTTGTTTCGTAAAGTGGGCCGTCGTGGTTGTTGACCTCTCTGGTTCAGAAATCGAAATGTTCCTCTTGCAAACTGTTATAAATAGGAAGTTCGAAGTGGCGAGTCAAGGCGTAAACGCGTTGTGAAATTATGTTCTTGTAACTCACACGTTTTTTTACCACGGACAGTTCCTCCGTCTAGATTACATCACCTGATGGAGAAGTTTCATTAGCTTTACAAACATTGGTTTCGTTTTGTTCGCCGACAAAGCAAAGAAGCTGTTTTTGCTTTAACCGCCGACAAAAGAAAGCCTTTTTTTTTTTTTACAATTTAGCTATTTTACACAGCACCGAGTTGTTCACGAATGTACACTTTTATAAAAAGCTGGTGAGGCTAAAACATAAAAAAAAAGGTTTGCAGAAAGAGATGTATACTCCACACACCTGCTTGCAGTGTCTGAAAAGGAGTCCCTCTGAAGCGGGGCAGTGACGTTGCACTAAAAGTCTTAGTTTCTTCGTAATCCCAAAATAAGTTTTTTTTTGTTGTTTGTTTTTTGAGACGAGGGTGTTATTTTGAAGGTTCCAAGATACTTCTTTTCAAGTCCATCCTACCAGCTTCAATCATTCTTGTATCAGGTGCAGTGTTCGTTATTTGTAAACTGTAGTGGGACTAAATCCTGCCAGCGCTCTACTAATCGGATGATACGAAACTGCGCACTATATCGCGCAACATACACCGCGCTCAATCGGCACCTCCGAGATCACAACGCCGTAGTGATGAATCTTGTACGTCACCATTCGGAGGCCGGCTAGCTGGACACGGGCTGGCCTACGGTAGTTGACGTAGAAAGTCCAGCGCTACGGCCTTGTGATCCAGGAGGCTCATTATACGAGCGGACCGGGGACGGAAGAGAGCGAAAGTGTCGTCGTGGCTTTCTCTGGCCGCGGCCATTGTTGCGTGGCGTCATCGATGCATGCTGCCATTGGGGCCACGCTTGACTTGCAGGTCGGCGACCAGATTATCCGCATCAATGGCTATCCCATCGACCACTTCATCCACGAGGAGGTCCTGGCACTGCTCAAGGCGAGGCCCACCATCCTGCTCAAGGTTAAAAGTGAGTCTTCGACCTCGGATCCCATGAATCGTGGATCACAGCTCGTGTACTCCGCTGACCAAAATAATTTTATTCGCACAAAACACCAGCGTGACTGGGCACACCGAAACGCATTCAGTAGGAACTCAGGGCAGTGAAGATACGGGCTTACCTCGCATGTTCCCTCAAAATACTTTATTAAATTTTGGTGCCAAGTGAGGCAACTCCTCAAAGATAGCGGAACGTCTGTAGCTTATTTATCTTTTCTCTTGAAGCATCAACGGTATAAGATAAATGAAGTACATCTATCCTGGGGGCCACAGGCACATTTGAGTTCTGCAGTTTGAGACGAAGTTCTGAGAGGGCGTCAAAACTAAATAAGATTAAATGCTGATGATTCAAGTATATTAATGTTCTACTCGCGTGCAGACTTCTATACATGCATCTAGTATATTTGGCGACGTAGATGATAAGACAGCAAAACAGCTGGAGAATAAATTTCAAAGGGGCGAGGACGGCGTTCCGTAGCACATCATCTGCGGAGTGAATTGGTCCCTATAGCGGCCGGTATCTATACAGGTTGTTTCTTTTCCTGATGCACTTTCCTTTTCCCATTAATTTCCTTTCCTGCATTTATGTTTCTGTTTCCTTCCCCCGCAGGCGTCGGAATGATCCCTATTAAAGAGTAAGTACACGTTTCCTTCAAGGCTGGCATCTCCAGAGATTGCGAGGCAACCGCAGCGGAATCAGGAAATCAAAGTGACGCTTAACGCTTTCGGCAACTTACGTTTATGGGGTCTCCTTTATTATTCCTTAAGACTTAATATACATGAAAAATGATGTCAAGCAAGTGGTAGAACGCACTTAACGCAACATTCGTGCTGGAAGCAAGAATCCGGCTCCGTTTAAACATCCCTGTCCCTGAATCCTTCGCAGCAATAAACGGGATCCCATCACTTGGAAAATGGTGGAGCCTGATCCTTGCAGCAGCGGTTCCGACGGAACGGTATGTTTTTTTTTTTGTTTTTTAATCTGCAACTCACCTGTCGTTTTCCGCCTTTTATCTCTGATCTGTCAAAAACAAATCAAAGAAAAAAAGTCAAAACAAAGCAAAGCATCTCTGGTCGGCCTTTCGCCGCGTTTAATCTTTGCGGATTCCCGGTTTTATAGATGTGCTGAACTTTCAGTTGCTTGTGACCTCTTTGCTCCATCTATAGTCGATGAGAAACCAGTAGGTGCTCCGTCTCCAGCACGTGCTCGATGACTTCCGTCGAACTTTGGCTAAGCATGTGAGGAAGTGTTAACAAAGGCAGAAAGCTTGCACTCGAGGCAGAGCATCTAGTGGCTTCTGAACCTTTCACCAACAATGCATATAAAATCATTTATGTGATTTCATTAGCATTGTCGTTGAATCATTATTAAAGGTGCCCTGGGGAGGTTTTTGAGATCGCCGAAATATGGCAATAACTCGCTCTGCTAGCTCTAAGCGTCCTAGAACTCCCTAAATCATGACGATATGCGGCCGATTTCCCTATGTAAAAAGCAATCAAAGATCGCAACACACCGAGGTCATCTCCGGCGATGGGAGGAGCATGTTCCGAAACCAGGACCACTGTCAGCCAATAGCAAGCGAAGGATCCTCGCGCCTCCGACCGGTGGAACCGCGGAGTGATATCTCGAATGCGCGCGGCTCGTTGTCCATACAGCCCGGACTACGATTCAACCCAGCGAGCGCGGCGCTCGAGAGCTGACGACCAGACACATCACTCCCGCAAAAAAACAAAAAACAAAAAAACATAGTGCGTTGTTTTTGAGACGATTATTGCAGTATTATGTTCCCTCTCCGCGAAAAAATTAACATTTTTCGACTACTCTTATTTGCTTTTATCATCTACAAAAGCATACACATTTTGTAATAACAGCGTTTGCCATCTCAACGAATTGTCGCGTTTTCATTGGTCACATGTCGTCCCATGGCTGCCGGAACAATGCTCCTCCCATCGCCGGAGATGACCTCGGTGTGTTCGATCTTTGATTGTTTTATTTGTTTTTTAAATAGGAAAATCGGCCGCGCATCGTTATGATTTATGGATTTCTAGGATGCTTAGAACCCGCAGAGTGAGTTATCGCCATATTTAGGCGATCTTAGAAACCTCCTCAGGGCACCTTTAAGACTCTTACGTGTTCCGCTTCTGTACAACCTTTCAATACGCTTACCATACACAGATAGAGTGATGTATCGTTAATATAAACACCTCCGTTCATCACAGAAAAAAAAAAAACGCCTACATTGTGAGCTGTTTACAAGAACGAGACAAAAATGCACGTATTTTCCCAGTTTGTTCCCGAAAACGGTGTCCATATGGCGGTGCATTCATATTAACAGGGTTTATATTAACGAGACACGACCCTCTATTGGGCGCTGTGTATCTAGTGTATACTATTTGCCGCAGACAGCAGTGTTTTATACCCCTGTCAGACGGGCATTAGGCCTTTAGAACACGCTCCCTTATAAAATCGGCGAACCAGCGCGCGCCGTAGGGCACGTGCGCACTCAACATCGCGAGCTGACTATACTTCGTTTCAGCTTGGGTCCAGACGCAGCCGATGCTACAAGCACGAGCGTGTGGCCCTGAACAGTGCCTCTACTGCACGAGCGCGCGTGCTCGGCAGGGACGCTGGAAGCCCGGGCCGCGCTTAGCATCGGCTGCCTGGATCCAGGTAAACGAAGTATAGGGTTTTATAACGGAGGTTAGTGAAAAGGAGCTCTAGAACGCCGTCTGACAGGGGTATATTTAATGCGAATAGCATTCTTTGGATACTTCACGCACTTTTCGTCTATGTATCTATCTATCTAGCTATCTGGCTATCTAACCTCTTACGCCGCGGGTCGATAAATAAATAAAAAGACCGGCGCCGGCTGGGATTCGAACCGTTGACCCTTTGATCAGCAGGCAGACGCGCTAACCACAGAGCTATGAAGGCAGTCATTCAACGCACTTAAACGGTTGTTTATATCTTCAGCATAGACGCGTTTTACAGCGCTGTCACAGCGTACACGGTGCGCGCGTTCCATGCACGAGGGACTCATTCCGTTTCCGTTAGGCTGAGCACGGCTGCTACTCACCCTCTCCCGCGCTCGGGAGAGGGTGATGTAGCGGCCGTGCTCAGCCTCACGAGAGCGGAATGAGCCTCGTGCATGGAACGCGCGCGCACCGGTAGCTGTGACAGCGCTCTAAAGCGCGTCCTATGGTAAAGATATAAACAACCGTTTAGAGTACCGTTGGTTGAGCCTAGCTGAGACGCCAGAAAGTCTGGTCGGTACCATTTTGAGTGTTTGTGCGTATGGCGCGTGCTTTGCTCGCCTTCCTAAGTGACACAAACGCACGTGCTGGGCTGCGGAGATCGTGCGCAGGGCTGTGAAAGTGTCAACAAATTTAGAATCGCCTCAAGAGTGGGCTGGCGTATCTAGAGTGTGCCGGCCACCTGACGAACGCGCATAACTCCGCACCGTTTGATGCTATTCGCATTAACGTAGATAATCATTCCCAAAGGATGGGTTCTGCTGTTTAGACATTACGCTATTCACCTCATAGCGGAAATTTCACGTAAAAATAATGCCAGCTGTCTGACAAGTTCGAAGCATTTGGTTACTCACACGAATAATACACAACCTCCTTCGAGAAGTCTGTTTGCTCGAAATAAACGTAACATCTATGCTCGTTGTTAGATCACGAAAAAAAAAATATCAAGTTTTGAGCATTGTTCTTGCAATATTCTTAATTCTAAAAAAAAAAAAAGACTTTTTTTTTTTGCGTTTGCAGCGTGTACGTTGTGATAAAATAACGTGTAGCTACCCTGGAATGCACCGACGTAGGTATCTCTTAAACATAAAGTGGAGAAATAGCAATGCTGCACGAACAGCCGCACTTTTTTGTATACCGCAGTACTTAATGTGAATGCGAGTATAGTAATGTGTTTTTGAAAACCCATGTTCAGTCGAATGATGCTCGTTTTAACAACATTTCTTTTTAGCACTCCGTTAGCAGCGGTTCCAGCCTCGACGAGCCTATCGAAACCAAAGTCTTCATTTCGGGGATCGGTGGCTCGAGTCTTGGCTGCAGGTGAGGACTATATAGTTTGGTCTTACACAAACGTGACATACAACTTAAAAACATTAAAAAAAGGCGCAGTTTATAAAGCCGCAGTCGCGCCGCTAATACATCATACGAATGACACTGTCCGAAGCGTGTTTCCTGCTTGTATGGCGGTTCTGTCCCATTGGTCAAACAAAATTTATCTCCAGACATGTTCGAAGCATATATTCATATAATGTGTATGAAGCCAACATTTCTTCGAACATGCTTCAGGCGTGTCCGCAGACAATTCTGTTATGTCTGCGGAGAAGCTCCATGCCTTTTGTATACAATGTAGGATCAATGGGACTGCGGCTTCAGAGTCTGTGTGCTGTCTTTCGTCGTTCTTTCTTTGGTATGTGTGCGTGTGTGTTTTACACATAAACGACCAAAGGCAATACACAAACACTGGGACCGCCTTTAAATACGATCCCAAGGTTGCCTTTAGCTTCACGATGGATTCTCTCGTAAGGATCGCGCTCACCCGCTCGTAAGGTGACGATATATGCGCGCTTCTTTTGAGGAAGCGCTGCGCGAAGGTGATTGTGTCGAGTGACTTGAGCACCCTGTCTTCAGTTGCTCGCTTTTTCACTCGGTTTCTAGCCAACGTTGTTTTCTGAAACCTAATCGTGTCCAGCGACTGGCGTGCCTCGTCATCGAGGTCCTCGCACGCGTTACGCTCGGTCGCAAGCCATAATGTTTACCTATAGCCTAACTCTTGAGAAGAAGCGTTGCGATATATTCATCCATCGAGTGACTCGAAGCACCCTGCCGCCAGTCGCTCGCTTTTCCCCCGGTTTCCAGTCATAATTGTTTCTGAAAGCGTGACCGTGTCTGGTGACTCGAGCGCCTTGTCGTCGAGTTCCTTGCATGCATTAGCCTTGGCTGCCAACCATAATGTTTATCTAGCTTCGATAGACATGTAACCGTTGTCTTATTGCACTTCGCGCCTCTTGCCTGCTTCACGTTACGATGGACCACAGCAGACGCTGCGAGTCATCGGCACTAATCGGAGGTGCGAGTGTCACATGACCCTCGGGAGAGACGCAGCGAAGCGCGGGACGCCTGGTCACGTGATACATTTCACAGTGTTGGGTTGGCTAGAATGGCTCGCGTACCGTCCGCTGCGGTCCATCGTAAGATATGAAACGGAGTATAGCATTTCGAGTATTGCCCACGGACGCTGCGTTGTCCTAACGACTGTGAGCCTGCGGGCAGAGAGACCAACGTGGAGACGGGTCTAACGCCTCTCCTCACGAGCCTGGTCACGATCGGCCTTAATCACTGCACGTGTTTGAACGGCGCCAACGGTTATCGCAATGCTCGCGTGTTTTTATCCCCGGCCGCTGTGTAGCGTCGTCAAGGGACCCCGGAACTGCCAGGCATCTTCGTGCAGACGGTGAAGCTTCACGGTCTCGCCGAAATCGCGGGACTCGAGATCGGTGATCAGATCACGGAAGTGAACGGTCAGGGATTCCTCAACGTCGAGTTTTCCGAGGTGAGTTCTCTCTTTGCGCGCAACGTATCGCGGCATTTTTTAATTTTTTTTTAAAGGAGAGAATATGGTATTGTTTAACCTTTAAAGTCTCGCTTGTTTGGTATCTAGTTGTCGATTATTCGAGAAACATATGTTTCCTCACCTTTACGCTAAGATTTGCCTCGAACATTTATTTCTGCTACGACATTTAGTTTTCTTTTCTCTCTCTCTCTCTCTCTTTGTTTTCTTTCTTTCTTTCTCGTGTTAAGTAGTAGCCGTTTTTTTCTCTAAATCTGGCATAAGCATTATTTCCCTCCAATTATGCTATGGTCAGCAAGCTGAGCGCCAAAAATAAATGTTCCCAATAAAGTAGAGATTAATTATGTCGAGGCCCCAGAAAAGACCAGTCCTTGCTCCCCAACAAAACCTCTGTGTTCCATACGTTGTAGGGATTAATGTGGTCAGGAGAATTCATAGTATAAATAAACTAGAATCGACTGTCGTGATCGATAAGACGAACGTAAGAGTTAGCTAGATAAAACAGCTGACAGCGAAAGAGAGAAGAACAGGAAACTTGCGCCTTGCCGAAAAAAATCGGAAGCATGAGTCGTTAACTGAAAGCTTAGATATGTTATAGTGCCGTAGCCACAAAGGACACCAGATTTTGGCTGATTTCCGTAAGACTAGTCGGTGACAGGCTAAGAATTTAGCAGAAACTCCGCCCCCAGAACGTGCTCCTTGCCTACCTCTGGGCTTCGCCTGAGCGTGCACGAAGAATTGTCATCAAAGGCAGAAAGCTCACGCTGGAGGAGGCGTATTTACTAAAATCTTATACTGTCACCGACTATAGTTCGATTTGTAGAGTGCAGCTCGTGCTGAGGATGTGGCGGTTTGGTTGGTGCCAGGCCATTGCGATGCTCAAGTCCTGCAAGGAGATGGCCCTGACGGTGAGGAAAGGCGCCGGCCTCGAACTCTTTCCCGAGGAGAGGCTTCGGAGGCGCAACGTCCGACTCTGCAACGGCCACGCCAAGGGCCGCAACGGGAACGGCCATTTGCTCAACGGGAACCACACCATGCACAACAGGTGCGCCAACTTCCAACGGGCGGCATCCTACGAGCACGAGTCGGTAGCTTTGATATACGCCAACCTGGGACGCGTCTTCGACCGGTGTGTTTACCGTACCTTGCCCATGCATCGAAAATGGTCCCGTAGTGGCAACAGATGAAGTCGTAGGAGCTGGCGTGCCATGCTGTCGGACGTCGCGATCCCGGCGGTCAGTCGTAGAAGTTCCGACAAAAAGTACGAGTGAACGCGACTGTCGCTGTTGTAGCGGCGTCCCAACTCCCGGCACCTGAAGTTTCCGTGGACTGTCGCACTGCAGAGCGACCTGCGGCAGAGCAGGCGGCTGCCACCGACAGGATCGCGGAAGGCAACAACGTGGACTCCTATGACGTCATCAGGCGGAACAAGAGGGACCATATTTGAGGACGTGTTAAACATACCGGTCGGAGACGCGTTCCAGGTACCATAGTTCTAAAGCGCGCAACTCGGAACGGCAGCGTTTAGGGCGATTCACATAGTCGCCCCCCCCACATAAATGATAAAGGCAGCTGAGTACAGACGCTTTGACATGACATCAAATGGCGTCGCGGCCAGTCGACGGGTCTGACCCTTCAAGACGCCCGTAGGCATCTGCAAGACGGGTTTGCCTACGGGCGTTACACGAGCCGCCATACAACGATGCATGCCTGTTCTAAAGTTCACTTCGGTAGGAGTGGGTTTTGGCGACAGCTGGCTCGTTCGTCAACACTACGAAAGGCTCGAATCTAGGTCACGGCTGCTAATCAAGGCTCCGGCGCTGCCGGGTAAACTTCGTCTGTGCCGTTCGAGACCACGGTTGGGTGTTTCGTACTCATTGACAGACAAGTTTGATTGATGTATGGGAGCAGCCATCTGACATCCGTCGAGAAATTTCGCCACAGTCGCAACGAGGACGGTATATTAATTTTTAAAGCTGCAAAGTTGAACTTCTGATTGCAAAAAACAAGTTGCAGCCAAACGCGCGAGACGTTCAGGCCTGAGAGAAGTACGAAGGACCGGCCGTCATAATAGTGTTGAGAAGCTTATTATACAGATAACTGTATTGAACCATGGTTAAAAGTGCTAAAAAGACGTACACAAGATAGAAGACAAACACGGGCGCTACAGTACAGTCAACACCAACTAGCCCAACAACAAGTTCGTTTACTATACAGACAACAGCGAGGAAAACCATCGTGGGCTAAGATGTGAGTTACCTCCGTTTCAGGACCCTCTACACGAACGGCAACAACGGCAAGGCGTCCCCAGAGTCATTCCACTCTTTGCACGACACCATCACGAACGGCTCTCTCTCCGAGATGTCGGACCGCAGCACCTCACTGTCCAGCTCCCAGTCCACTAGTCCCGTGACCAATGGTTACACCACCCATCCGAACGGAAACGGCTGCCAGAAGCACAGGTAGGCACAGTGGGTTGTACGCATTTTATGGGATGTGTTTCACGAAAGCATTCATGACACTTGGCCTCTTAAAAAAGATCGGACCGCGACTTTGTGTTTTGTATTTGAATCAGCGAAATACTCTTTGTGATAAAGTACAGTTTCAGGACAAAAAGAAATTTAAGAAGCCAGTGCGTTCATTTTGCTCATTTGTACTTTGTTTGGATTTAGTGGCGTCCCCTTTGTAACGGGTGGCCGCTCGCCGGAAATTCCTTCGCTATCTCACTAGTTGTGCGCAGGGTTATCAAACGTACAGGAGAAGTGCGCAACGAAAGCAGTTGGAGAGGGAAGTAAAAATTCCCCTCTTACCCGGACTCTCCTGCATATCCCAAACCTCATTCTTGTGCCCTTCGGATATTAGAAAGTTTTAGCAGATCGCTCCGATAACTCCGATAACGATACGACGCATGCGCAAAGGCGTCGGCAAAGTATCGGGAATCCACTAAAATTTGAAACACCCTGCTAGCTTTTCACTCAAGCGTGGTACAAAAAGGGCTTTTTTTCTCTCCCGTACGTGGCTCCCACAACTTCTGAAATAAACTAACGTACAAAAATCTTACATACACGCCACTGCACAGTTGTGCTAATGACGGAGGGTCTTAATAAATTGCTTTTCCCACGGCTCTAACCCAAAAAGTCACGTAAATAAGAAACTAAGTTTGAAATCTTTCTTAGCTATTGGAATATATTAACCACCTACTGGGTGTTTACAGTTCATCATGGAAGTACATTAGAAGGTGACGGCCTTCTCTGCTTCATATATAATTATTTCAAGTGTGTGCATAGCCTTGAGGTCATGGCACCTATCTATTTCGAGACACGCACAGATACCAGGTGGGACTGTGAGTAGAGTTGTGGGTAGACGTCCAGGGGACGCTCATCCCCGTGACTGCTCTCGAAAGAAGGCTCTTGAGCCCACACTCAGTGCGGCTACGCGCCTGCTCTAGGTCCACGGAAAACGGCGGCACGCTCTACGGCAGCAGCAACAGCCACGTCTTACTGCACCCCAAGCTGAGCCTCGCCGGCTCCGAAGAACGACAGCGGCTTGAAGAAGAGAAGCGGCGTCTCATACGAGAAAGAACAGCTGCTCAAGATGGAAGCCGAGAAACTCGCCGAAGAGCGGCGGAAGTTGGAGGCTCAGAAGTCCCTCCAGGAACACCACCAGCAGATTCCCTGTCTGCCCATCGTGGCGCCTCCCTGCAACATCCCCGCACCCCCGCAGATGCACGTCTTCGCCGAGCTGCACAGCGTGGCGCAGCAGAGGCGGATGTCACGCGAGAAGGGTCTCCAGAACGGCACCGAAGGTTCCAGGAAGGCTGCCAGGACTGGTACGTCGTTGCGATGGGCCTTTTTCAGTTTTGTTTTGGTAGGGCAGAAACTTGGCGAACTTTAAGGGAAACTGAATCGGTTCTGTACTTGAGGAAATACACTTGAATCGTCTTCATTTGGCCTCCAGGATCAAGAATATCGAGATTATTTTTCAATTTCGTGCACGGAGGCTGCAGAAAATCATTTTTAAAGTGCTGTTGAAGCCCCACCTTAACGGGGCGTGACGTCATACTCAGAGTTTTCGGAATCCCTGCTCTCGCGCATCTCCAGCGCCTGTCAAAGCTATGCACGCGCACTCTTGCCATTTTCAAAAAGGTCAGAAATACACGTCACGACTGGCGTCAGTGCGGAAAAATGTACCTGGCAAGCTTGCAATTGCACGCTCTGTCCACAAGAACGACACGCGCTTTGCAGCCGAAGGATCTGGGTATGACGTAACGGCTGGTCGGAGGTTTTTCGTGTTTTCTCGCGTTTAGTTACACCTTCGGGGAAAGCCAAAGTGGTATTCAGATTCACAAGATAAAAATACTCTAAAATTCACCTTTAACTCGTTTATTTTTTTTTTCTTCAAGAACCTCTTCAGAACCATTTTAAAGACCTTCAGCGTGTAGTTCGAAATACGAAGAAAAAAAAAACGCTCATATCTTACAGTGTTTGTTGTCTCCTTGCTTCGTATCCAGTGAAAAAAAAAAAAAAGAACTCTCCTGTGAGCAAGCACGTGCCATTGTAAGCCTGTCGAAGTTACCTTTAAAGGAGCGATGCAACAAATTTTGTACTTTGCGCAAATACCGCTTAGAACGGATCCCTGACGTTAATGACCTATGAAACACGCGTTCGTTTTTCACCCCACGCAATAGAAGTCCCAGAAAAAATTTAAAGAAAAACGAGCAGCGTTCATTCCCTCAACTCGCAGCCAGAACAAGCGGCCACGTGATCTGGAGCCGATTATATGCCGCCAATGTTGATCATAGCCACGCGCTGTGGTTGGCAAAGCACAGGACACGCGCTGAGTTCCAGATATTGTTATGGCTCGGTTATTGTCGTAGTTGCAGCGATTGGACACGGGCCACTACCCGAATGCTTCTCGAGCTAGTAATTATCACGAGCCCAAATCGAGTGCCCACGCAATGCTCGGGTCTAATCTATGAACCGCATTCAAATATCGTCACTGGGGTGTACTGCGATCCCCACGTTACGTCATCAAATTTTGCAAAGGAGAGATTGAATGAAAATGATTGCTTTTGTCCTTGAAATTACACCGCAACAAAGGAGGTTCTAGGCCAGTGGCGTTGCGAGCGAGTATCTTTGAGTCCCACTAGTGCCAGTAAGCTCGTGTAAAGTGAAAAACATTCCAATTGAATATCGTTGCACCGCTCCTTTAAGTGCATGCTGCACATACTTGCATGCATGGGTACGTATTATGGTGGGCTAGAAGGGGGCCCTATGCAGCTACAAGCAGCCCCAAAGGACGGGCTGCGTGGGGCACAAACCGCGGCAGCGTGATCGCACAGGTTTGCAATGACCATCGTACTGGCGTGCGGTCGTGTATCACTACTACTCTGTATCACTACTGCGGGATGTGGTTGTACTGCACTGGCTAAATTTCTAATTTAAAGCTGAGACACCAGACGCCCACTAAAACATACACGCAAAACAATTACTTTTGCACTCACGCCGTTGTTTTCTAAACAATGCGGTTCTAAGACGTTTGCAGTCGGCCCATATATATCTTCAGGTTGTTTTGAACAGAGAATAAAATATTGTGTAGTGACCGATATCATATATGTGAATATTAACCCAAGCTACCCGCCGCTTGTTGAGAAGATGAAAGGAAAAGGAAGATACGTAAAGCTCATGCGCAGGCGCGGCCATCGATAGCGGATTTCATTTTTCGCTGGTGCTCAAAATTGTTTCGTTTTTTTGTCACTCTCTTCGTTTCGCAAGGTTTAAGGCCAGATGCCAAGCCTTCGCCAGACGTCCTCATCAAGCAGAAACAGCACGGTACGTCTTTATCTGCGTCCTTCGTTCTTTTTCTGTTTTGTTATCTTCCCCCGCTAAAACGGTGTGCCACGCTGTCAAGACTCCTGGCACCGCTCGGGTGCGGCCTTTACGAAGTGGGATGCAGATGACAGGATTCGTGGTCCAGCAAACGGCGGTTTAGCAAACAGTGGTTTAGCAAACGGGGGTTCAACTCACGAAGATTATGTGCGAGTGTATAATTTAGTGAATGGTATGTGTTGTCGAGTATGTTCGTCGAGCGTGATGTTTGAGCGCACAAGCGGGGGCATTGGAGCTGCCAGATGCCACGTCTCTACCCGTGTAAACAAAAGTGTTCGATTACGAAGTTGTCAAAGTCACCTTCGCGCGAGCTCTCACTCTGCTCATTTCAAACGAATCCAACTTTTAATTCTACCGAGGTTATAAGTAAAGCGTATTGACAGCGAGCGCCTTCGCAGACGAGAACACGCAACTAGCGCGAGAAATGCAAAAATAAAAGCCCAGAAAAAAAAATCTTTTTTTGCAGTGCACGTTAGGAATACGCGGGGTGACCAGCTGGGGCATTCAGGTGTCGTTAGCGTTAGAGGATCCAGTGACCTTAATAGAGCGATCTTACTAAGCGTTCCGCGGATGCCTGCCACCGCCGTAGCTGTAGTTCGCAGGAGGCACAAAGGCAGTGCACGACACAGCTTGTGCCGTCTCGTGCTCCGCGCATGCAGACTTGCAGCGGGGTCGTCGCGCGTGCCGAAAGACTACAGGGGCCCTAATCTGGACACTTGGCGAGAAACTCGGCAAGAAATCTGGCGGCCGTGATTGGTTAACGCCGCACTTGACCTTGGCGCCGGCCAATCGAAGCCGCCAGATTTCTCGCCGACTTTTTCACCAGGTGTCCAGATTAAGGCCCCAGATCTCACGATGCAAGCCGGCAACGGCGGCGTAACGAAGCTGGCTGGTGGTCTATTAGTGTGAGCTGTGAACAGAGTAACATGGTGGAAGTTCGCTGCCGGCACGCCATGGCACCGATAATTGAATGATCACGCGCACGCTGTGGCAAAGAGTGGAACTAAGTTCTGTTTGAACTTCGCTTAGAACGCAAGGAGCAGAGTCAAAGCAACGGAAGGCTCTGAGCTTGCGTCCTTATGATGCAGAGGAAGAGACTTCTAAGAGCTTCGCCCAGCTTTTCCCGCAATTTATTATTATATTATGAAACGAATCGCTGTTGCAAGCAGGACAAACAAACGCTTCACACAGTTAACTGTAATACAAGAGGGCGGTCTGAACTCTAAAATTTACCAATATATGTTAAGTAGACGGGTTTCTTTATCCTTTTCTCGACGAATGCTGTGTCTCTCTTCACAGTTCTCGCGGTTTCCACCGCTTATCGTATCCTTTGGCAAGGCCCTTCTCGCCAGCGAAACAAGCCCAACCCTTTGTAGATTGTCGGGAAGCACAGCTGAAGTACGCTACGTTTCCACGAGAGGGGAATTTAGCGTTGCAAAGGGCCGGAAGCTCCCGCGTCCTTCGTGCACATTGCGTTGTAAAGCGCGCGCTTCCGGTTCCTTCTTTATCTCTCCCGTGCGGATGGTGCATCACGGCCAGCGGCTCTGCCTGCTGAATGTTTGCGTTCGCCCTTCACTCCCGTCCGTTGTTTAAAAAAAAAATGGCGGCTGCTCAAAGTGCGGGCGCCGGACAGTTGTCCACCGGAATCACAGGCGTTCCACCACGCGTGTAGATCCACGGACGTTAAAGGGATACGGAGTCGAAATTTGAAATATTCTCTGAACACTTCGAAATGGGTGAAATATGATTCACGATATCCGTAAATGATAATCACACGCTTGTATTTTCAGCGGATGGCTGTAGCCAGTTGGCAATAGGCAGGCGGCGCCAGCAGAGTGAGAGCCCACGGTTATACCCTGCCTCGTGGTAACTTGGCAAAGGGTGAACGATAAACCCCACATTGCGCGCCGACGGCTTCGATTGGAGCATGACGCGGCGAAAAGCTTGATACCTCACCGCAGTAGAAGCACACTTCGGTGGTACGTAGTCACGTACCGATTGGCCCGCCAGGGCTGTAGCTTCCGCCGTACTGGCATGTTATGCGATCACGGCTTCCTGGCCCACCCAGTATTTCTTGCTTCAGACACATAGGCTAAGCGGCGCCACCAGAGCCACCACTGCCAGGCATACCCAATATTTCTTGCTTCAGACGCTAGACAGCGCCAAACCAAAGAGCATTGCAGGTTGACTATATTTTCCGTTCCAACCGACGGATTCTTTCGAGCGCTTCAATATCAGCCACCGAGGCGGCGCGATGCGTCGCGGAATATTTTCCCGTGACGTCAAGCTCGCAACATCACGGGCCCATAAACGGCCAAGGCTACCGTAATTACGATCGTCGTCACTAGGCGGCACCAGCTTTACCGTCAAAGCAGAGCGTCAAAGCAGAGCCATCTGCGTCAACGCGTAACGATCTCGCCAAGTTGGAATACCCGAGGTGTGGTGTACTAGAGCTGAGAGGTGTGCGAAGTGCCGCTCGTTACCGGGCGCTTCCATCGGACACGCCGTCGCGGCGCTGCTCCCGATGGGCTCGTGACGTAGTATTGGGAAATCGTTTTATTCTTTTAAAATTACTTTTCTTGCGTTTACGAACGAGAGACTGGTGTTTGTGAGCTGCTGTCATAATGGAGACCACGTCTACAAAGAAATGTGCGGCAAGATTTCGCTTTCGTACGCCTTTAAACGGACACTGACAGGGTAGTTATGCTCGCCAAGGTTTTTGTTTGTACATGACATAGAGAGCCCAACTACCTATACCAACTACCTTTTTTTTTTTTTTATAAGACACAATTTGCGACTAAAAATTAGTTTTTTCTTCTTTTTTTCCTTTTTCGCCCGAAAACTGCCGACTGAGAGTCGGCTGGTTTAAGTCGCGCTCGCTTTCTTCTTCGTGGTCACGTGAACCGCCAACGATAATCTAGGTCGTAGGTCATCGAAGGCACACACTTAATATCAAAAATAGAAACAAAGTATTATACCTATTTTTGTGGCTTCTAAAAAGCTAAAATACCTCAATTAAAATTTAAAAAAAAAGTTGCACAGTTACGTGATTTTTGTCAACACTCTCTAAATTTCTTCTTCCTCCCCAGTCCAATTTCGGTTTCGAGCGGTTGCGTGATTTTACCTTATTAAAAATATACGTGACGCAATAGGAAAATATTGATTTGGTAGTCTTCTGACACCATAATAAATCGCCTAACAACACACACACACAAAAAAAACGTTTGGGAGGGGGTTAGTGTTTTTTAAAATAAAACACACAGAAAAAAAAACGCCAGGCGATTTATTATGGTGTCGGAAGACTACCGAATTAATATTTTGCTACAGAGTCACGAATATTTTTAATAAAGCCAATAAAACGCCACTGCTCGAAACCTAAATCCTGCGCACGGAGGTCGGCGAAAGTCACGTAACCTACACCCGACCGTGCGTTTTTTTTCCTTCCCTTTTTTTTTTTTTTTTAGCCGCGTGCAGCAGACGACGTGTTGCGGAAACCGTTTGCCGTGCGATTCCCGAGGTTATGTTTGTTCCCCTCGCTCGTTCTGCAGTGAGTTGTTTTGTACATTGAAGAGTTGGAGATGAGTAGTGAGTGCCCGTGGTGAATTTCCATGATCGGCTCCAAAAGAATACCCCCAAGATGTTGCGTGAAGAGCTGCCTCACATGTCCTGCATCCGAAAGTGGCATTGTGCGGCAGGGTCTGCACAAGTTTCCGAAAGATCAACGGGATCGGGACCAATACATGCCGTGCAAGTGACGTCACGCTAGGGAACATCTAGGGAAGGATCGGGGCCCTGCACCATACTGGTGGTTGACTTCACACCGCGCGGATGAGCTTACCAAGGCGTAGGATGCCGCTGAACGGCCCGGACATGCGCCAGCATGCACCATATTTTCAACAAAGGTACTGTGAACTTTGAAAAACGTGTTGAGCTTACTGACGATGACGTTTATCCAGCACGTGCGGAATTTTTCGGCATTGGTGCGATTGCGCTACAAGCAGAAAGTTTCGAAATGCCGCCGACGAAGTTTTGACGCGAAGGGATGCCGTGTCACCAAAAAAGAAAAAAGCTTAATTGCGCGCTTCATAATTTGACGAGCGGCTCTAGGAGTCGCTTGTAGAAAAATTGTTACGATTGTGCGAAATACTGGTAAACAACGCAATGTTACCGTCATAATCTTAACCCTGGGACAAGGATAAATCAAATAACGGACAAGAAACTCTCATTGTCTCAGGGTTTATATTATGTTTCCTAACCGGCTCTCCTGCATACTTTCGCTCCTTGCAAAGGTTATCGTATCGCGGACGGCACAAACCGATGACCCGGCGGCGGCGCGGCGTGCGGCGAGCTTGCACACGGGGACCGCCGCCGACCGATCGCCGTTGGGCCGGGCTCGTGGCGCGACACTCGCCCGGATTCGGCCGGAGCCCCGAAGGTGCGCTCGAAGCGTGAAAACGGCGTTATGCAACGAAGGCCAAAGGCCATATACACCACGAACGACCAAAACCCGATGCAAAGGCGTGCGCGAACGTAAACAACGGTAGAAAAGTGCCGTCGTTCGCCGCTCTGATATGCGTCCCGCAAACTCGATAACCCGCGGCCGCACTCCCTTTTGACGGCTACTCTGTCTCGCGGGGCATGCCGACGAAACGATCGGACGATCATCGGGATACGGGTAATTGCTACAGCCGAGCGCGGCGCAGTTTACCATTGCTCTCGCTGCGAAGGGCCGTCGAGTCAACCACCAGCATGGTGGATACCGGTGTTCGACGTCATCATGCGACGTAGGTGCAAGGCATGTATAGAGAGTTTTCGTAGATCGTTTCCGCTGTCCCGCAACGCTCTCCGCAACCAGCTACGCTAGCAGGAACTCTGCAGTCAAGGCCATCGGCGCGCCGGCGCAGTAGCGCGGCTGCTTCGTTGCGGAGGGGAAACGCGGTCTACGAAAACTCCCTAATGGACGCTACCCGATTCATATGCTCTTTGTATTTTGCTACATTGAGTTCGCAGGTGTCAAATTTTTCAGTAATAATTGTACAAATAGAAATATTAATACCGCAAAATGTAAAGAAAAAAAGTACGGTACGTCTTACTCGGGACCGAACCTGGGTCCGCTGCGCGTGAAGGGGACATCTTTACACTGAGCTACTGGGGAACTCTTCACAGTACAGCCGGTCGACTCGTAGGTTGGAAAGTTAGCTGCCGATTTCCCTCCAGCAAAAGCACTCTCGGCTCAAACTCGGGCAGCACCACGCATTCAGGGATTCCGGAACTATTTTGGGAGTGGGGGGCAAGTACTGCCGTATTTTTCATCATCATCATCATCAGCTTGTCTACGCCCACTGCAGGGCAAACGCTTCTCCCATAGCTCTCCAATTAACCCTGTCCTGTGCTAACTGCGACCAATTTATACCCGCAAGCTTCTTGATCTCGTCTGTCGGCTTTGTACATTTTTTTTTATTTCTCATAAATGGCTATTTTTTATATTTTTATTTTATTAATTGGTATAATTTTATTGACTTCTATTATTTTTTGTTTAAATTTATTCGTATTTATTTCACGTTTGTATCCTCGTTTATTCTGCATTGGTATACACTAAAAATAGTTTCAGAAGTAAGGAATGCTTGCGCAGACTGCGCAAATGATGAAACGGGTTCGAAAGCTGGAAAAACATGTTTTTTAATATTTCAGCATTCGCTCCTGCAGTGAAGTAAATTTGAACGGGAGAAACTCCAGAAATGTTATGAATCTCCAGGTGTCTCCCTACATATGGTAGCTAGCATGCACACTTGTCCCGGCATTTTTCTGAACGATCGCATTCAGAAAAGAATTGTAAAGTTCTAATTCAAACATTCATGGCACCGCTCATGTGGTAAAGCCACTAGGGAAGGTGGCAGGGCAATGGCTAAAAATAATGCAGTTTTTAAAAGATAAGTAAAATAATAAATACAATGCTATGCGATGTGTAACAAAAAGATACGACATTCAAGTTAAAATTGAGGGCGAGACATGTCCATCAACACAAACAAGTGTGAGAAAAACCTCTTACATCGTAAAACAGGTTGTGAAAGAATGCATACGGGCGATGTGTCATGAAAAAATACAAAATGCATGTACGAAAACGAAAGCGCGAACAAAGCCATTGAAATAGTTTGTTAGGAAAGGCGATGTCTCTCCGCAGAGGAAATGACAATATTTATACAAAAGAATGTGGAAGTGGTGGAATAGAAACAAGTAAAATGAGGCAAAATAAATGAACTTTAATATTACTATGAACTCGCGTAAACATCATGAAGTCAACATGCATATATTTCAGAAAAATTGTGCACATTGCCAGCCAACACAAGACATCAGTTACAATGTAAAGTAAGATCAGTTGAAGAAATTGACTTACAGGTCGAGGCATCGCTTGTACAGTCGGCACGGAATGAAACGCGAACAGTGGGTGCATGGTTTTCGCTAGATGCTGCACCACCTGAACCAGATGGGAGCTGCAAGAAGATGGCTCCTGCTTCGATGTGTTAAGGCCGGTTCAGACACTTGCGTTTGATTGCGTTTGACTGCGTTGCGGCGAGAACCGAAAGCGAGCCACCGGCACACTATGTGCTTCGTATGAAGCGTGGAATCCAATTCACGGAATCTTCTTGGCACGCGATATAAGCAGCAGGGATGTCCTGGTGTCTCGCTGCCGCAACGCAGTCAAACGCAGTCAAACGCAACTGTGTGAACCGGGCTTTAGACTCTTGCTCAGTGCATCCAAACCTTCGGTGTTGCGTCTCTAGGTGATTCAGCGTGGGTCGAAAATCATGCGCTCCTTGTTCGCGTTTCATTCCGTGCCGACTGTACGTGTGACGCTTTAATGATGAGCTCTCCCAAAACTCGGAGAGGCCTTTCTGTTTTTTAGATTGCCGTTGTTGCGTCCGGAGAGCCTCGGCACGGCGCCGTCCGAAACTTCGCGCATGCGCCATGTGGCGGATTCGCTCTTCGCGCCTGCGAGCACACCCTCGCTTTGTCGTCTGCTAGAAACAGAGCAGACGACCCCACAGCGCTTCTCGATTTTCGCTCAACACGGTTCAGCGAATTACCGTGTAAGAGGTGCCCACAGTTAATTCCCTGACTCATGAAGATGTGTCCGCTGGATAAGGATAATCAACGCCCCAAAATGTAATATCACCGTAGATTATATATTTTTTTTTATTTCAAAATTTGATTTCAGAGTAAGCGGTCGAAAAGTGGGGGGCCCTGCCCCCTGTGCAAAAATGTTGGGGGGGGGGGGCGGGGCCACCGCCCTCCTCTGCCCCCCGGTTCCGGAGTCCCTGCACGCATTAACCACATTCGCACCTATAAAAAAAATATATATCGTACGCGTGCATATTTAACTCGATTCGAAGTACGCACTTCGTGCTTGACGTTTGCGAGAGCGATGTCTTCAGCCACGAGAAGGGGCGACGGCTCGGCGACGTCTTCGTGCAAATCGGCTTGGTGGTCGGGCGTGACGTACGGGATGAATATCAGTTTTTTTGATCGATCCAGAATTTCTCCTTTCGAAGGAAGACAAATTCGCCGGTACCGCGAACGACAGTTCTGAAGTAGAGGTCCCACGCCCGTCGTCCGCTACCATCGCCGTCCCCGCGAGTCCCACGATACGCGATACGACGCCATGTCGCAGTGAACGCACAAAATGCGTCCGGTTCTCTGTGCAATTTTTTTTCTTTAATCAACGTATTTGCAGCTTTTTAGAAGCCACAAAAAATGAGTTTCATAGTTTTTGCTATTTCTAATATTGAGTGTGTGCCTTCAATGACCCAGGACTTTTATTAAGTTTGGTGGTTGCGTCTAAACCTTAGAAAACGGCCCGTGACCACGGAGAAGAGAGTGAGCGCGACTGAGACCGGCGAGTTCTCGATCGGCGGTTTTCGGGCGGAAAGAAACCAAATTTTGAGCCGCAAATTCTGTTCTGTCACGTACAACTAAAAACCTTGCCGAGCATAAATACCCTGTCAGTGTCCTTTTAAAGGGAGAGTTGCGCGTTGGTTCAACACACCATTAGACACGGTGGAACTATGACCCAAATAAGATTCAACAAAAACAAAAATGAGTGGAAATTGAAATTTGGATTTCGCCTCATTTTCACGCCGAAAGTCTCCACTGGCAAGACTGAAAAAGTGACGAGAGATGTAGGTGATGTGGGCGCCTCTGGATGTGGGTACACAGGGTCACTATTTTGGCAACAGAACTCTTTATTCCAAAGGATTCCAACTCAGCACTCTTTATTCCAAAGGATTCCAAGACGCTTATATTTGGGTTCGTTGGTGTGAAGCGTGTGAAAGGAACGCTGTGGAAGCTCACTGCTGCAGTGCACAGGAAACAATGCGCGAAATACTGATTTTTTTTTTATCTGCCTGTACGGCTTGCAAGTGTTCCAACGTGACGTTACGCTACCCTGAAAATATTGAATGTTGGTTTTGGCATTCAGTCCCTTCGGCGTTTTCTGAATAGCTATTTTGAATTTAGCCGGGAAGAGTATATAAGCCCCAGTATTAAAAAAAAAACTCAATCAATTTGAATAGCTAATATATATATATACAGTCAAACCTCTATGTAACGAACTTCTATGTAACGAAACCCTCGATGTAACGAAGCGCATGCCTTTTTCTAACCGCAAGTGTATGCACGCCATGTATTTTTACCTCTATGTAGCGAAGTCCCGTTTGCCGAAATTTCGATGTAACGAAGTTTCATGGACAATTCGGTACAAACTTTTGGGTCCCAAAGGAGATTTTGAAAAGCACACGTGCTGAAACGGGCCACCGATAAAGCGCAAAGGGTGAAACTGGCTGAGTCTGGCGAGTGTGGTGTACAGAAGGGCCATTAGAGGACACTAGAGCCGCCGCCGTTTCGTCCGTCGGTTTCATTTGCGCTGCGTAGTTCGTTTCGAGGCCTAACTGGCCTAACTAAAAGCGTGCGTTTCTCGTTGTCCTGGGTGATGGAGCCTTCAAGGCGACGACAATTTCTATACGTCGACTCTGCTGTCATTGCGGCGGAGGAGGTGACCAATGAGGCGATAGCTAGCTATGTTCGTGGCAACAGCGAGCCTGATGAGCAAGACACCTGCGATGTGCCCAGTAACCGTGAAGTGGAAGACGTGATCGATGTCTTGAGGCGGTCCACGAGCGCGCAGCAAGACGAAGACGCGATGCAGGCCATCTGGCTACGCTAACGTAGTGTGATGAAAATAATAATGTCAAGAGTGGCCCAGGAAAAGACGACGAATAACTTTCAACCGAATAAAGGTCTCCTCGGTGAGTTTCGTGCACCCGAGAAACATTTGTGAAAACTTTCTTCAACGTTTTCTCCGAATTTCTATGTATCGAAATTTCGATGTAACGAGGTAAACTCCGAATTTTACCGACTTCGTTACATCGAGGTTTAACTGTATATATATGTATATATTGCCGGAGCATTTTTGTTTTGCGCAGCATTGTCATTAGAATCACCATGGGCACAGGGGCATGGTCAGAACTTCCTTAGATAAAGAGGGCATCGAAAGCGCAAAGACTGCTTCCACTCTCGAATAAATTTGTCTCTGCAAACAAAAATCGCTAACATGTGGCTATATAGTTCGTTGCTAACGATGTAACCGGTGAAAATATTAGAGGAGCTTGTTTCAATCAGAAGTGACAAATAAAATCCATCTTTTTCTTTAACATTTGATACTGCTGCTGCACCAGCGGTAAGCCTAGCATCTGACATATGTCATGGCAAACCATCCTATATTTATTTAGGCATCTTCAAACATCTGTTGAGCACAAAACCAAGACGAATGGTAAGCTGCCACATAATGTTAAATTTGTTGGAGCTATGTCCAAGAAATGCCACTGCAGTAATAACTCAGTGCCGGCAGGCAAGCTGAAGTATGTACCAGCCCACAGGAGGTAGTGCTTTATGAAATTGTAAGGTTCTTTTAAATAATTCTTCCCTTGCGGTTCTATCAGGGGTGTTGAAAGTGTTCAGCAGTTGGGGGGCCGGGGGGATTTGAAATGTCTAGGAGGTAATCCCCTCCCCCCTTTCCCTCCATCCTTGATGCTAATGTATTTTCTCACTATCCTCGATAGCCACAGCCCACAGTGGCAGTGTATCAATGACATAGAGCTGTCTTTAACATTCTTGAGAGACAACTGGCTAAAAAGTTGACTGATAGTATTTGTTGAATAAGCAGATAAATATTTCTTTCCAGAGCAACTGATGGTGGAATTTCGAGAAGTGCACAAAAAGATGTTCGGCATGTTGCCGTCAGGATCAGCAGACCACACAGCTCTGCACCACTCACAAATTGATGGGGAACTCAGCAAGTCAGCGGCCATGCTCAATATTCAAGAGGTAAAAGGGTGTGCTGTGGTTGTAGACCATATAGCCTAATCTCTGGAAGGGAACCGAGTACCTTTCAGTGTTAACATTGAGACATCTTCGGCACATCACCCTTTAATTGAATACATAAAGTATAGGCTGACACTAGTTTATAAACAGATTTGAGAAAGTACAGCTGTGCCATTAAGGAGATCCAGTAAATTGTCATCCAGTAAATTGTTTTTGTCATTGTCTATTCTTGCCAATCATTCCCCTCCGGCATTCACTTCGGAATAATTCGTGATAACTCAAGATGGAAATTCACTTCATTTTGACAAGGGACTCTACAGGTATAAATCAGTAGAGAGAATTTTTTTTTAAATCTCAAACACGATCAGTAATTATGATAACTGTAGTATTTGGTATGCAGCATACTGTCATGTGCAATAACACAGCAAGCAATAGTATGCCTCAAATGTGCTAAGCTTCAGCTTTCGCTTGCCGCCGTGGGGATAGCTGCTTCTGCAGCTGAACCTCGTGCTAACCCTAACAGCTCTTGCTTGTCGCTGATGCAATGCTTGGCGCAGGCAGTGCCAGCGGGGAGAGAGATCCTTTCCAGGGTGAAGACCAGCACGCTGAAGAAGTCAACGGCAAAAGCCCAACGCCGCAACCATCTTTACTAACATCCGAGGCAGAATCTGTGGATACGCTACGAAGTGCTTCACCCAGTGTAAGGATTTACTGGCAAAACAATGGCAGGCATTTATGCTCTGCCACTGCTTAGAAGAGATTTGTGACTGTTGCGAAATAGTTGCACTTTAAATTGATAATGCGAACAAAATAATGTCTATGCCCAAAAATAAAGTGTAGAAAGAGCTAAAGCTATTAAATTGTCTTTATGGTGTTACTCTGACACCTAGGATGGAGGATTCCTTTCATAGTCTGCTAGTCTCACCATATAGTACAGTACAATGGAAGTTATCAAGTACCTTAGGGTGTCAGAAAAAGAAAATATGTAGGTGCATGAGCACGAGGGTATTTAAAAATTTAAGAAAGGAAAATGGTACATCTCTTTGACCTATTGTGACAGGCATGTCAGATGAATAGTGCTCAACGTTGCTGCACATACCATCGTTTGTGAAAGATCGCATTCTGTTCATAAGCCAATTGATAAGAGAGGCACCTCAAACAGATTGCACATCATATACCCCGAGGTACAGTACCCATACCTCACTCTCTTGAGAGTGCACTATGAACCGAAGGATGGTCTTGGGCACAACTTTCGTCTGCACCCAAACAGCAACATGCATGCACGGAGATA
Organism: Ixodes ricinus; assembly: GCA_037355805.1. NCBI lineage: Eukaryota > Metazoa > Arthropoda > Arachnida > Ixodida > Ixodidae > Ixodes > Ixodes ricinus. The sequence continues at coordinate 35,757 of JAZHYW010069405.1, forward strand.
GTGAAAAAGAAAGAAGCGACAAATTTGTACAGACGCCTAAGGTGCCTAGACGTGCATGCAGTGAAGTCTCTGTGAGGACACACGTGGCTCTGGGTTCTGACCAGTGGGTTGGTCCTGGGGCCGGGCCTATTTCGCCAGGAGCCGGTGGCAGCACCCGTCGCAGGGGGCAAGCGGCTGTGGCCCACCTTCGTTCCTCCGGCGCATCCTAACCCGCACATGTTTATTCAGCCTGCCTGCTTGGAGAAGGTACCTAATACTCGCGCTGCCAGTGCATTGCTGACACAGCAATGCAGTAACGCTGTTTTTGGCGGTATAGGGGACAGCTAACCACTTGCTTGACGGTGGGGTGTGCTCTGCAGTGCGGGACGCTTAGAACGCTCCGGTTCTGAGCGAGTGGCATCGACGGTACAATGGTCTTCGATTCTTGTTTCAAAATGGTAAAGTCTTCAGCCGCAAACGATGTGATGCGTTTCAAACTGGTGTGTTTAGCGTCCTATATCACCCATGCATTGGAAGTGGTCTCGAAGTGGCAGCAAACAATGTAACCGGGGCCAAGGTGCAATGTCGTAGCCAGGAATAATTTTTTGGTTGGAAGCTGATAAGGGCTGCACCCCCTCCCTCCTTGGCTATGTTACTGCCGGGGTGTCATGTTATCAGATGTTGCGATCCTGGCGGTTGGTTGTAGAAGTTCCGGCAAAAAAAGACAAGCGGATGTGCGTGTCGCTGTCATTGCCGCATCCCAGCTCCTGGCCACTGAAGCTTCCGTGGACTTTCAAGCTGGAGGGTGACCTGCAGCAGAACAGGCATCTGCTGCATCCACGTCAGCTGTCGTGCCACCAGATTTGGGGCAGGTCCATGGCCCGACACTTGTACGACGTCTTCAGGTGGAAATCGGAGGGATCGCATTTGAGGACGCAGTAAACACGCCAGTTAGAGACGCACTCCAGATTCTAAGACACCATAGTGCTGACCCATTTGGTGGCTGCCGTCATTGCCGCAGTATGTTTAACTGTTGCTTTCCAAATCTCTTTTGACCATGAATGGAGACCACTGTAATGCTACGCTGGAACTTTGTGGAGTCAGCTGCCGAACTCTTGCTCTAACACACTGATTTCCAGAGGAGCAATCAAAGGTAGTGCATGGCATAAATGCAATGAGGGCCAAATGAGTATGACCCACTTTAAGTAAGTCTCAAAAGTCGGCTTCGCCACCCAGGTTGTAGGCACCTGTGGTGCTATGCTTGAAAGCTATACCATACTCGGCACCAACTATTTTGTGCTACTTTGTCAATGCTAGCACGGCTTCACAGTGCTTCAGTCAAAGCTGGGTGTGCAAATGCATGGCTTCATTTTGCATCTCCTTCACACAAGGGCTTGTGTGAATGAGATGTGAGACGGAGACATGTGTTCTTGCAGCACTACAAGGCTGCAGCACTGCAAAGCTACAGCACTGCAAGGCTACAGCACTATGGAAGCTATGCCAGTCTTAACAACATAGAACAAAAAGTTGTCGCCGAGTATAGCTCCTCCAGCTAGAACCGACACACTAACGATTACTATTTAAATTCGGTAGTTCCAGCATTAACCATCATAGTAGCCAGCAGAAATGCATGTACAGTCGCCGCGGAGTTAATAGCTCACGCGAGCGCGCGTCTTTTCTGAGGGCGCTTGACTGGTGGCTTGCGATAGAGCTAGAGATGACGTCAGGGCGAGTCCATGCGGAATGGACGGGGGAAGCCGTCTCGATTCAAGGGAACCATTGTTATCATTCGCGGGGGGGGGGGGGTGAGTGTAGTTCGAATAAAAATGGGAGATGACTCTGCGGAATTATCTCCCATTTTCAATCGAACTACGCACTCCGCAGGCGGATGATAACAATGATGCCCTTGAATTGAGACGGCCTCCCCGTCCACTCTGCATGGATTCGCCCTGACGTCATCTCTAGTTCTATCGCAAGCCACCAGTCAAGCGCCCCTCGGAAAAGACGCGCGCTCGCATGGAGCTATTAACTCCGCGGCGACTGTACAATATGCTTGCAGCTTCTCCATAAGAGCTGGAATTAAAGCAAAAGTTTGCTACTTTTGTGGCCGAGCCTTGACAAGATATATAGTGATTCCTTAATATCTTAAGCAGATACAAATTATATTTACGTAGATCAACAAGAATCCTGAAGTACTATGCAGGGCTTGGATAACTTGTCAAAAACACCTTAATTTTGAAGCAACACAAAGCCTATATATGTTATACCTCTCCATGCTGAATTCCAAGAGCACACCACATCATAGCCTTAGATATACTACCAAAATAACTTTGTTAAACTCTGATACCACGTGAGCTTGCTTGAACTAACCATCTTCAAAGCCACTTTCTGGTTAGCAGCATATGAGAAAAAGAACATGACAACCAGGAGAGGCACGCAACAGGCATTACTGTTGCCAACTGCGCAGACTGTACAGGCACTGAAGAAGGAGCGAACCTGCGCACCTGCTGTGGCAACCGCGGCACCAGCGGCGCCGAGCCCAGTCAAGGCGGAGGTCGCGAGGCATTCGGGCAAGGGCCCTGCGCCAAGACCCCCTGGGTCCAAGGATGTCCCTATCACGGACAGCAGGGGACCAGAACCGAAGCCACCCAAAAGTTTCTTCGGTCCCAGGCCTCTGGTCACCATCGGGAGCTACCCAGACGGGAGCAACCCCAGGCCCAACCGGTTCTCGCGGCCGGCAAACAAGGTGGAAATTGTCGACAGTGACAGAGGGTGAGGAAGTGTATACATGGTTTAATTGTTGCTCTGGGCCTGCTATATCTATGATTGCAAGTTGTGGGATGAGCCGTGCAATATGACGATGGGCACGAGAAACCATTTGTTTCCAAGAATGCCATCTGGACTGAAGAGACCCTTTCCAAGGCCCCACCGAGCAACATTGGCAGTCGCCATTTCTTAGGCACGAAGCGTGTGATTGGATCAGAGTCCTCGCCAAACACTGACGCAGCATTCAGAATGCATGCCCCAACTATAGCAGGCTCAGATGACATACGCAGCAGCTACTAGATAGCGCACACTTTTGAAAAGGGTCTACTATTGTGACCAAGTATCTGTGTCACACTGTGGGACATCTAAAATCCTCTTCAATTGTGTTGAGTGTGGGCACTCGCTATAATCTATCACTAGGTAACTGTGCATAGCATTACTGAAAGTACAGGGGCAAGAGTGTAGCCCAAGTGGTTGGAGAGGAGGAGCAAGATAGAACTTCCCTCTTACCGGGGCCCTTTTCTGTGGATCCCACACATCACTTTTGTCTCTTTAGAGATTAGGCCGTCACTCAAAATTTGTACAAAAGCGTTCTTTCCTCTTGCTGCGTGCAACTATATAGTCGCTCAGTGGAGAGTTCAGGGAGCTCTCCCACCTCTCTCCACTTTAGAAGAGCGAATGCTGGAGAGGAGGTGCCAGACTTCATGGTAAACTCCTCTAGGCGATATTACAGCAAGAGGCTGCATATCTTAACTTCCGTAGTTTTTCCCCGTTTTCTTTGTACAAAATAAGTGTGGGAGAAACAAGCATCTAGTCATTATTTTTTACTATTAGAGAACTGCAGTGTCAGCCAATCTCTCCACTCCAATATCCACAATGTGACAATGGACTTGTGCTTGTAGGCTGTGAGTAGCTACACCACCTTTGTACTGGGTAGAACTAACCAATGGGGCACTTTCTGTTTACATGAATTTGTTTCATAAAGGTCATTTGAGCAGCATGTTCATTGAATTTGTGTACCACTTACTATGTTATCTGGAGGACACATATACACTTAGGGTGACCACCTTCCTGCTAGCGAAATGCAGGGCAGGGGGGGTAGAGGAAATTTTTCACACGCACATCATGAACCGAGGCTCTCTTTTAACACATCTAATATCCTCTGCTCGTTTATACACCCATTAATTGTATTGCAGCAATTAAGCTAAAATAATTTTCACTCTCAGTGATATTTTTTTATCCAATATATATCATTAAATGTGTCGAAGTTGAAAACATAAAAATTGACCGTAACAGAACTCAATGCATCAAATGGAAATAAGAAACAGCAAATCTTTTTCGAGTTATTGTTTCTTGTCAATGCTTACTTTTATCAACATGGTCCTATACAAATTTTTAACATTCTTTTTCGACCGTTGCGATATGCAGGCTGTCTCCACTAAAAAAAAATCCACAGCGACCCTTTCGCACTGACACAGCGATTTTAAAATAATTACAATATTTTGTATTTAAACTTTTGGCGCGCAATCTTTCTTACAATATTTTGCCACCAAGGGCAGAGGTACAATGGGGCGTGCACGTCGATTCTCCTGCAAGAATGACTGTTGCTTCCAACAATGCTTGGATAGAATATGGCATACCATTGCGATTCACACGATTACCAGCGACCTCCGCGCTTCCCCGTGCCCCATTTTTCAGCAGCACCATGAGTGCAGCAGTGAACTTTAAGACAGTGTGAAATGCGGGACATTTTGAAGATTTGGGAATTTCTCGCAGGACACAGGACACGAGCCCTCAATGCTGGACAGTCCCGTGAGTTGCAGGACGGGTGGTCACCCTAGCACTTCAATTATAAAATTGTCTTTTTAAATGAAAAAAAAAAAAAAATCAAGAGACAGTTCTTAGATTGCATTTAAGGAACCAGTACCTAAAAAGGTAGTGAGAGAGAAGTAGTGTTTGTGTCATTTGCAAACATCAGTAAAATGCAGTTACTTCATAATCGATATCCAAGGCTTCAGGTAATTAGTCTAGCACGGACAGAAGAGTGAAAGGGATGCCTGTGGAGCTAAACCACTGAAGCAAGATGTGGCAGCACGAGTTTCTTTTTGCTTTGACTAGTATCGATACCTGCAGTTATAGCATTAAGTAGCTTTAAACAAAAAGCGTAAGAAGATACACAATTGCAAAACGGTTGACATGACTAAAACAAAAAGCCAAAACAAACTGCACAGAGTTCTTCAGTCGGGCAACTCAAGTGCTAATGTTTTGGGCCACTCTACATATAGGGCTCATTGAAAGAAAACAAGGCAGTGATTTTGACATCTCTTGTCTACAGAAATGTTGGAAAATTTATATGCCTTTCAAGAAGCAGACATTCAAGCTTCATAATGCTCTCATATTATGCCTTGCTGTCTGCTTTTTGAAAGATACTATATGAATTTGTTTGGGCATATGATAATTAATGCATTTTTTAATTTCCAGGACCACCACAGTGGACTCATCTAACAAAAGGACCGAGAGCAGGTCAGCATCGCCCCCTCGAACAAAGACGCCATCCCAGGCGCCTGAAGGCAACACTGGGCCCAAGATGACTGTGAGCATCAACTGCAAGGCTCCGACTCGGCCAAGCCTCAGCACGCGGTTCAGTCTCAACGGGTGAGACACATTACTTTCCAGTGTACAATGAAATCTCGGACTGCAATAGGAGTTTTCACATGACGTTAACCCACCACTTTGATGTTAGATGTAACCAGGCTTCTGTACACTATGCATCTAAAAGGGGCACTAGTGGATTTTTATATCGTCTTTCTATGGTGCAAACTCAATCTATGCACTCTATACATCCTAGAAACCCAAAAATTACAGTCACACGCGCCCTTTTTCGTTTTTATACATCAACCAAACACCGCACCGCACACCACAAATATTTTTTTTTTTGGGGGGGGGGGGAAATGGTTGATCAAGAACTTGGTTTGAGTTGCACTCATTCTCTTCTCTGTGGTCACATGCCATTCAGACACACCTACCAAATATAATCGAAGTCGTGGTTTATTGAAGGCACAGACTCAATATAAAAAGAGAAAATATGAAACGCATTTGTTGTGGCTTCTAAAAAGCTGCAAATATGTTGATTGGAAGAAAAAAAAAGTAGCACAGAGTCCTGGAAGTACATGTACCGTACTGTGCAATTCTCAATATGGCGTCGTATCGGTGGAGTCGCAGGCTGGACGGCTGTACTAAACCTCTAGCTCACTTTAGCTGGACGAAGCGGAGCGATGGCGGCAAACAACGGGCATGGGACCTCTACTTCAGAACTGTCATTCGCAGAACCGGCGAATCTCTCCGACTTCGAAAGAAAACTTTTTACCAATCAAAACAATTATGATTTATTCCGTATGACACGGCCGACCACCAAGCTGATTCAGCACGAAAACATTGCCAAGTCGTCACCCCTTCTCCTGGCACAACAAACATGAATTGGTAACAGCTTGAAAAACCTGCAAACATCAAGTACGAAATGCTTGACGTTTGCACGTTTTTCGTCTGCTTCGCACGACAAAAAAAAAAAAAAAAAGAAGTCAAGTGTAGCTACGTGACTTCTGGCAACTCTCTCCTCTACATTTCTCCCTCAACTCCAGTTCACATATCGCAGCCATTAACTCCGTGCCCATGCTTCAGTTTCGGTTTCGAATGGTTGCGTTTTTTAACTTTATTTAAAGATATGTGACTGTAGCAAAATATTGATTGGGTGTAGTCTTCTGACACCATAGTAAATCGCCCGGCAACAAATTAAAAAAAAGTTTGGAGGGCGTCAGTGCCCCCTCAAGAGATGGTGAACCGAAATTTGGATTTAGAAAAAAACAATGCAGGAGATGTAGGCGGGACGCTACAATTCCTACAACACTACTCGTAAGGCGATATCTCGAATGGACGGCCGTATTTTTGGATAAAGAGGTCGAGATTGAACGAGGCCGACGAGGCGTGTAACGTCAAGATATCTCGTTTCGTCCTCTCTTCGCTTCGCCCCCTCAAGGCGGCGAGGCGGAGAAGACGCGAGGCCGTTCCCTCTCCTTCTCGGAGAAACAAGACGTAAACATATCTGTCAAATGCGCCTCCTTTTTTATTGAAAAATATGGTCATCTGTTCGAGAGATCGCTGTATGAGTGATGTTTTGGTGTTTGTAGCATCCCGTTGCACGCTTCTGCCGCCGTGTTTTGTGGAATCCAGCTTTCGGTTCAGCATCCCTTTAAAGGGAAGATAAAACACTTCTTGAATAAAACGAGATAGAGGAATTCTGGCGTATTTTTATCCCGTGAATCTGAATATCATGTTTGTTTTCTCCAAAGATGTAACTAAACGCAAGAAAACACGAAAAATCTTCGACCGGTCGTGACGTCATACTAGGATGTTTGGGCCGCCAAGCGCGCGTTGCTCGTGTGTGCAGTGCGTGCAAATGCAAGCTTGCCAGGTATATTTGTCTGCACTGACGCCAGTCGTGCATGTCTCTTTCTGACCTTTATGAAAATAGCAAGAGTGCGCATGCATAGCTTTGACAGGCGCTGAAGATGCGCGAGACCAGGGATTCCAAAAACTCCTAGTATGACATCACGCCCTGGGAAGGAGGGGCTTTAGCGGTGCTTTAAAAATTAATTTCTGCAGCCACCGTGCACCAGATTGATAAATAATCTCGATATTCGTGATCCTGGTGGCCACATGAAGATAATTTAGGTGTTTTTTCTCAAATACAGAGCCGCTTCAGTTTTCCTCTAAGGGTGTCGGGTGAATCTTTGGTCTCATAATAACAAAATGGTGGACGAAATTGCATCAGTGAGCATTAGGTTAGTTAGTTTGTGACCTGAAACGACAAGCACCAAAAACGTAGTGAAGGGGAAGATCTCCAAAAAGCACACAGCCTCTTCTGCTGGACAGCGGCTGGTACATTTCTCCATGGCGTGTTGCAGCGGTTAAGCAGCAGTGTTGGAAAGTTACTCCGAAGTAGGTTTATGAAACTTGTACTTTACTTGAAGTACATTCTCTGAGTATGTACTCATACTTTACCTAAAGTGTATTTTTTTCCGGACTTCAAAGTATATTCTCCAAATTTGGTTTTGTTAAATTTGTATCACAAAATGATGCTTTGTCAACTCCGAAAGAATACTGGGAGGATATTCTACTCTCACTAGAAACGTGAGCAGACGATGCATCGTTCCGTTTGTTCTGGGGTGGCTTTCCCGTAGCTTTTTGAACTCGCTACTTCTCAGTCGGTCAGCGCAAGCGAGGAGGTTTGAAATATTAGGAGAACAAAATTAATCATAATGTAGCACCTGGAACTGTGGTGCGGAAAAATTAAACTTTCAAGTCGAAGAAAGAGACAACAGATGGTGAATGTCACAATGTTTTGAGACATTCTCTTTTGTCTTTTCCTTCAGCTTGAAAGCTCCTCTGTTTTTCGCACCCCAATCTCAGGTGTCACATTATGATTAATTATAACCAGCTCGCTTGCGAGGACACTCTGAGAGGATTGCTTGCGGAAGCTACGGGGCTGACGTCATGCTCTCTCCTAGTACAACCCCTTAGGTGCAACAATCCAGTGGAAGTGGCGCAAAATTCAGAAGAGAACTTTTGAACTTTGGCTCCATTCCTGAAAATAATTACTCTGTGGCTGCTCAACTTTATCAATTATTCGCCGCTCTTTTTGAAAATTGGTCATGCACCCTAATTACCCCTGGGCACTGCATACCAGTTAAAGAATCACTGTACAGGGGAATGAAAGGGCGCCATGAAAGATTGTGTTAAAATTTACTTGTACTTCACTTTGAAAGTACATTGTGACTTATAGTACATTCCTTCAAGTACATACGCCCAGCATACTTACTACTTTACTTGAAGTACATCACATCTCATTTACTTTGTACTTTACTTGAAGTACCTTTTCAATGTACTTTACTCAACACTGTTAAGCAGCACCCCTGGATGCCAGCTATGCAAGGTTTATGAATAAAATGTTGCTTTCTAGTAAACAAAATTTTATGCAAGAAACTTAAATTTTTTAGTGGCAGTACTACCCTGCCAGAAAGTGTACTACGAGAAAGTGTATACTGTCGAGACCGGTTATAACGAAGTCAATGGGAATCTGAGATCACTATGCTATATCCACTATTTTGTTATAACCGACTTCGGTTATAACAGAGTACAAAAGGGATGGAAAATTGTGATCGCTTCGTTGTAGCCGCTATTTCGTTATAACCGATCTCTACTATAAAATGTGATAGTAATGGCCTTCTGGCCATTACTATCATAAAACTAAATAAAATGTGTATTTAATTTTTCTAACAAATATTTTCCAGGGCAAATCAAGCTGCTGCCAATGCCTTCAGTGTAAGTATTGAAGCTTATAATTAGAGAAAGTATATATTTGAATTTGGGCTGGTCTACTTGCTGTCTTGCTCCAGATGAAGTGCAACAGAACAGCAATTTTCCCTTTTCAGAATGAAGTGGATGAAGGCACTGTGGTGAAGACACTGACCTTTAAGAAGGTATGCGAGTACTGCCTTGTTCGGTGAACATGAGATGCGGTTTAGTTTCTAGCTATCCGCACCCTTTTCTGTGCTTCAACAAATACAACTAATAATAACACAATTGGAGGGCTGGGAAAGCAAGGTAAATTTTAGAGAGGAGCTGAAACACTTCTTTACAAAAATGAGAGAGAGAGAGGTTGATTCTAGCGTAATTTGTAATTTTATCCCGTGAATCTGAATATCACATTCATTTTACTCGAAGATGTATTAAACGCGAGAAAACACGAAAAACCTCCAACCAGTCGTGACGTCATAAGAGGATCTTTCGGCCTTCAAGCACATGTCGCTCGAGGGCCGCGCGTACAATCACAAGTTTGCCAGGTATATTCCCCTACACTGGCACCAGTAGTGACATCTTTTTCTGCCCTTTTTTAAAAATAGCAAGAGTGCGCATGCATAGCTTTGATAGGCACCGAAGATGCGCGAGAGCGGAGATACCGAAAACTCCTTTTGTGACGTCATGCTCCGGGAAGGACGGACTTCAGCGGTACTTTGAAGATGATTTTCTGCAGCCTTCATGTACCAAATACACCGATCTTGCAGTCAGTCTCATTACGCCACCGCTGCCGCTATGCATCGTGGGATATGTAGTCTGTTTGCACATCCGACAACCCTGCTGAGGATCTGCGCGAGCAGAGCACAAGGCAGCACAAACTGCTTCGTGCACTGGCACCTGCCTCCTATGAACTACAGTTATGGCGGCATCACGCATGCATAGAACGCTTAGTGAGATTGGTCTATTAAAAATAGTTTCGATATTTGAGATCCTACAGGTCAGATGAAGAAGACGATTTAAGTGTGCTTCTTCAAATATAAAACTGCCTCAGCTTCCCCTTTAAAAACTGATGACTGAGATAGATTGTAATTTAAAACAATCTCACAGATATGCCGCTTTGCTGAAAATATTGGGCACATTCAAAAACACGGCGACAAAGTTTAACAAATGCACACTAACATTCCTTGAGGTTGAAGGCAGAAATGTTTTTATCCCAAACTTGCCTTTTATGCATCCTCCCAGCAGCCTTTAAAAAATTACTAGATGTAGTAGGGCAACAGAAGGTATGCTAAAATGTTATTCATTACAAATTACCTCTACCTTGGAAGTGTTGAGGATCGTTGCTCAACTATAAAGAAACACAGATTTACATAATCTTCTAAGGAAATCTTTTTATGCTCATCCCCATGATAAAAATTGTTATGTGCCAGCATCAAATTTAGCTTTACATAGGGCTATGACCTCTATGGGCTTATACACCAACTCATGTTTACAAACAAACCCGAGCGCCCGGAGCGCCCCTAGCAGACGCCACCGGCGCCGCGCATGCGCGATGGGGCTGTGGGCAACAAGCTCGCCGTCGCCCATAAACAAACCATTGAAATGCGATGTTATCGGCGTCAGTGTGAGTCCCCCTGCCCTTTATCGCTTTCGAATTGTTGATTCTACGTCTTCCTGGCAATGTCTGACTACATGAGCGGCGTCAGCGAAATTAACGAGGCTCGTTACACCGCAAAACTTCGCGTGAATAATCTGACATGCGGCGATTCATTCCGCGTGGACGCCGCAGAATGTGCGCTAAAGCCTGATTAACATGATGAGATTTCGCTCGCAATTTTCAGGTCGTGACGTCGCTCGGGCTGCAAAAGCGTGAACCGTAGCTGAGATAGTCGACGTCGATACTGAAAATCGCAAGCAGAATCGGACCAAGTGAATCAGGCATAACAAGTCGGTGATGACCGCTGGTAACAATAATCAACATCTCCTTGTATCTATTGTTTACTACGAGCCTGCTTACCAACCTTCAAACTTAAGTCTTTTGAGGCCTGCACTTACTTCTTATCGCAAGTACCGGGCCAACATTTGGTCTACGGGCCGGTGTCGCCTAAAAGAGCAGACGACAAGCAGAAGCGTCTGAAAGAGCAGACGACAGTTCGAACTATATCAGACGGCCGTTCGAACTTGGAAGATGCACGGAACATAGTTCGCAGGTGGGCCGTACAACTTGACGGTTTTCTGGCGTTCATGTTGGAACAAAACAAATAAATCTGATGACCACAAGTATCCGTGAATTCATCCCAAAGTGCTTCCCGCCCAGGCAATTGTGATCCGGCGGCACCTGGTGTACCATTTTTATGGCACATATCCACGTTCTCGGACGAACCGAGCACATGAAAAGTGGCCTTCAGACCTTTCTCGATCCTTTTGGTACAGCCCCAGTCGCGGCGGTTTGATCGAAAAGGCATGTTTTTGTCAGGTTCCTTTCAAAACAACGCAGGAATACACGCCTCACATGGGGCCTTCCGCCCACAGCCCGACCGGAAGTGCGCCCGACGCGCCACCACCGCGCCGTGACGTAACAGAGATGAGTTCATGTATAAGTATATAAGGCCATAGGTCTCATGCGGACGTCATGTCACATGGCATCATGACAGCATCTGACATCACATGACACCAAGATATCGTGCAAAACCCCGACGCCATGTGACTTGACATAATTTGACTCTGCGAGGTCACAGCATCATGTGACATTTTGACGTCGTGCAAGGAGGTTAGAAGACATGGAGTGGGCATGATGTCATGCTTTTCAAGCCTAGTCATAAAAAACATAAACAAGAAGAATATAAACACCAACAAGACTTGGTGAACATGACGCACGTCACGTAAAAACAAAGTCAACTTTCTATTTTTGGCATTGTGTTTATTTTGTACGGTCACGAGCAGGGTGAAGAAATGAAAGTATGTGGCGTTGAGCGTCGCCGTGATGGGGCTTTGCTGTGCGAGCGGCTGCAAAAATCACACCGGTTATTCTTGCGCAGGGATTTAGTTTCACCAGCAAGGATCTTGACCATTACATTCAGAGTTTTGCAGTAACGTGTAATAATTAGTGATCGTCCGACACTCACCGAACTGAGAAAGCGGTAGATCTCATTCCTCAGTCACCGCCGCAGCAATGACGACCCCATCGAAGAGGATCCGAGAGTGCGGACTCTGTGACTCTGTGCAGTTAAAAGCACATGACAAGAGCATGTCGAAGGGACTGTAGAGTTGGATTCCTCCAGTGACAGTTTATACGTCGGCTTCTTCTATTCCGGAACGCTTCCCGCCTACCCGCAGGTGAAGAAAAACACACACCTGGGACGTTCAGGTGATGAAGACGAATTTAACTGCTACTTACAAAAGTACATCGGGCACGAGCACGGGATGCTCACGCTGCCCAGTCAGCACGACACATGTACAATGCTAAAATATACACATAAAAAGAAAAAAAAAAACTAAATTACAACAGGAAGTATGCTGATGCACAGGATGCACAGTGGTAGGCCAGCTAAACACCAAACTGAGCTAAGTTGTCAGCATACAGAAAGTGTAAAACCGTGTTCAACTTTTTTTGCCAATCACGATATCTTTATACAGTCACGCGCTTGTTCCACTCCGATTTAGGAACATCTATATGTAGTTAATTCATACATATGTGAGGTCACATGCAAATGGTGCTCAATATTTTTCTTCAGTTCCAATGCACACCATATGCGAGAAGCAGCCGACGCACACGAGCAAATTCATCACAATCATGCTTGGCGCGAGTGTTCCAACTGCGCAGTTATCTTGCTCTGTTCACCAAGAACAAAACGATGATCGTCGATAATCGCAGAGTTTCCAGCAGACAATCAGGATTGAACACCACGCATGCTCGGACCGTCAAGTGCCGCCGTAAACCATCAGCAACCGCGAGCGCCACGGGATAGAGTGCTCCAGTTGGAGAGGTTCGTTTTGGTTTGGAGCGGGGGAGTGAGAAGCAAGAAAAAGGGCGAGCGTCAAGAGAGTGTGGCTTGCGGAAGCTACGGGGTTGACGTCATGGCCTCTCCAGGTCTTCTAACCTCCTTGTCGTCATGTGGCCTGTGACATGGTGATGCCATATGATCTCAGGGTCACTTGTAGCAATGACTGTGCTTATGTTTTCAGTGTCATGAAGTTGTGACATAAAAGTAAGCATGCATGTTTCCTGTTGATGGCGTGTACAAGGAGCGGTGTTGTTCTCAGGACGGTCCCTTGAACCTGAACCTGGAGGGAGGCCTGAACTCTGTGCACGACGGCCGGATCATAGTGACCGAAGTGCGCGAAGGTGGTCTAATCCCGGTGGATGGCGACATCGCCAGCGGCGACCAAATCCTGATGGTCAACAACACGCGTCTGGTCAACGTTTCCCTGACGGCAGCTCGGGTGGCCATGCAGAATGCCATGGGAAGCGAAAGTGTGAGTGCCTTTGCCCTCCTCTCTCTTTGTCCAAGCTCTGCTTTGATTACACATCTGTAAACCTGTGTCCCTTGGTAGCTTACAATGTATTTGACAAGAGCACCTATAAACCTTTTTTTGTCTCGGTAGTCACATAACCGGCAGACCGAGTGCTGATGCAATCGCTGCCATAGGCTGGCTTCAATTTGGTTGGTTTCAGTTTCAGCTTGCTTACAGTTTGTTTCGGTATTTCATGACATTTCTGCTAAATTTTGTGATAAAATTGTGTCCATTGAAGCACACAATTAATGAAACAGATGTACTGAGCCGCTTTAAGAACTACAAAGTAGTCTCAAGTTGAAATTGCAGAATGTTCTGCGGACACCATGTATCTGGTCATGCTCGTCGTTAATTTCGGCCAGATTCAGCGACAATACTGAACTGACGCGCAGAGACAATTACTATTGTCTACGGCCGTACCCAATGACACCAGTTTCCAGAAAAATAAACTAACGAAGAGACAAATGCACGAATACATGGTATAGGAAAGCAGTTCGAAAGTCTGATTAGCGTGTTAATTCGCAAAAAACAGATGAACTCTCAAGTCTACTGCTCACTATTCTATCTTTGCGACATGAAACTTCTGTAGATCTCGGAAACTAAGAAAAACCTCCTGTAACAATGCAGAGAATCTGAAAAAGGCGTGATACTGTCTCGGGTTGTTAAGTATAAAAAAATGTGGCCAAACTAGCTCGCTAAGATGTTAAGTTCCCTTGTCTGATCTGGTATCTCAGATACTGGCGAGTTATTAGAGAGAATACGATAGAGCATGGGTTCCCAAGCTTCCAAATTTCCTCGACTGTCCCTGACTTTAGGTTAAGCGGTTTCCCTGTTTGAGCACCACTTTAGCAGACCTGGACCACTCATTGGTACGTAACTACATGTGTAAAACGATCTCCAGTGGGCATTATTGCTTGCAAGACCCATAGCATCCTGTACTGCTTTACTGCGCATAAGACCAGAAATGGTTCTCGGCTTTTCTTCACCAATCCGAGGACCCCAGTGATGGGTACACGTCACGCTAGCGAAACACAAGGGTATCGGAGATCATTGTGTCCATCTCATAACGATCTCTAGTGTGGGCATTACGCTTGCAAGACCCATAGCATCCTGTACCGTTTACTGCATTATTGCCAAGACCAGAAATGGTTCCTCGGCTTTCTCACCAATCCGAGGACCCCAGCGATGGGTACACGGCGCGATACAAACACAAGGGTACGGGATCTTTGTGTCCATCTCATACTCTGCGACTGTCGTCCCATGCGTGCATGTTTAGTGCGTGACTAACACATTAATGTGCACGACTGTTGCAGCGCGAGCTTCGCCTGACGGTGGCCAAGCAGCCGCAGCAGTGACTCCAGTCCGATCCCGTGACAAAGCCCGTCTGTGCCTCGAACGCTCTCAATATTCAAGAACGAGAAGAAAAAAAGACGAGGACGGCCTCAACGAGGCATGCCACTTTTTTAACCTCTCCCGCTTTCCAGCTCCATTGCGTGAAGATACTCCCATTACGTTTAAAATGCTTTGTACATACAGGATGCCACAGGCTGTAGTAGGCTGGTCGGATTTTGTTTGCCACAGTCCCTACACTCCGCACGCAAACGCCTGGTATCACTGAGAAGTATGCAAATAAAAGACACGACTCTGTGTTCCTTTTACTGTCCTGTATTGGCCTACTGCGCGGTCCTGTGAAATAACCCCGTGTGCGTGTGTGTGGTTTTCAATAAAGTGTGTGCCTGCCCGTACCTCCTACCACTACTTGTCTGTTATGGGCTGTACCAACACCTCCGAGATGAAAAAGCCAGTAGTGCTGAATCTTCGGCATCGCCAAACAGAGGCCAATGCGAAGCGCAGATTAAACACGAGTGCTGCGCTAGTCGTTCAGCAAAGACTCGCATTCTCACCGATCAAACACAAATCCCAGCCAAGTGCTGACACAGCACCTGTGTCCAGTCTGAGCTCAGCATTCGCCTCTCTTAGGTGATCGTGGAAATTCAGCTCACAATTTCAAGTGCAGCGTTGCAGAAGCTACAAGAGCGAGCTACGGGCTTTCAGCGTCCTTGCCAAGCACTTGCGGCAGTGCAAAGCACTGTTCACGGTCATCTTCACCGCATGCTCGCGCTTGTGGCATCGGGTGCATCTGGACCTCTAAGGCTGGTTCACACTGCCCCCATTTTCTTACGTCAAGTTACATTACGAAATATTACTTGGAAGTCACCAGGACCTCCCGTGCTTCATATTAAGCAAGGCCACCAGTTCAAGGAGAAAGCATGCACATCGCGATATTCGAGACAAATGTGTTTTCGGAGACTTATACGTAACGTAACGTAAGAAAATGGGGCAGCGTTTTTAAGCTGAAGCGAAGAATAGAGGGGTTTCGGAAGCACCACTCCCGCTGAACTCCGGCGGCCCACACTTCAGTGGGTTAGAAAGATTAGTGCACTCTTCATACGTTTTGAGACCTCGCAACCTGTGCGACAGCAGTGTTTATCATTGTGCATTTTGCATGCTCCATATTCCACTCCCCATTACATGCCCCTTCTTGAGCACACTCTGAAAACAGTAAATCAAGTGGCATGTGAAGAGAGAAATCTAGCCATTTGCTCAGCTGCAGCTGGGGGTCAAATAAATGTCTCTCGGAAGAACCTTAAACTAGAGCTAGTAAATAAGCTACACCTAGGGTACTCAACGTTCTTAGATCTATCAGTTGACAAGCTCCACGGAAGAGCAGTGTGGTAACTCGGAGAAAAAGGCAGAAGACGAGATCTCGCGCAAGGGCCGCGCGGAGAGCTCGAGACAGAACGCCGAGCGCGATTGACTGGACCGAGCCGACATGAAGCAAGCCCTAGGTTAGCCAGTGGATTACCTTTCTCATCATGTAAATAAACCCACAGTTATTACAATTGGCGACGAGGCTGTTCCAGCCATCATCCGTGTGCATCAACGGCATAGGTGAAGCCTCTTCAACCCGAGCGTCCAGAGCTCTAGCAACCTGGCGGAAGCTACGACTGATAGGACGTCAGGAAGGGGCCCCGCCGATGCGGACACAAACCGGGTGAGGATGGCCTACATCGGTAACGTTCCTGATTTCAACAAGTCAGAACGATTCGATCTTTACATTGAGAGATTCGAACGCTGGCTCGCGGCTAATGAGGTGCCGGAAAGCAAAAAGGCAGACATTTTGCTTGCAACACTTCCTGCATCGACATATGAGCTGCTACGAGACCTTGTATCTCCAAGAACAACAACTGAATGTTCTTACGAGGACCTCAAACAAGCACTCATTCAACATTTCAAGCCCAACCCCATCACGATTGCGGAACGATTTCGCTTCTACCGACGCAGTCAAGAGGAGGGCGAAACTCTCGCTGACTTCATAGCCGCGCTAAAGAAGCTTGCTCATACTTGCGATTTCAAGGACTTCCTGAATGATGCCTTGAGAGACCGGTTCGTCTGTGGGCTGAGAGACGAGTATTACATCAACCGCCTGCTCATCGAGAGGACGCTGACTTTCAAGTCAGCGTGCGATATCGCCTTAAGCTTAGAACTCGCCAGACAGGACGCTCGTCAGCTCACCCAGACGGCAGTTCCTCAAATGCAAGAAATTCAAAAAGTTCAAGTCCAGGCGCGTTCAACCAAAAAAGCTGGCGGCGCCAGGAGCGTCGAGTGCCTCTACATCTAGCACCTGCTACCGTTGTGGCAATCATCACCTTCATCAGGACTGTCCTTTTAAGAAGGAAGTGTGCCATAACTGCGGGAAGAAGGGACACATTGCGCGAGTTTGCAAAAGCAAGGCACGTGCGCAACACCAGATATCCAGCCAAGAAAATCCCCAAGACGACTACGTCACACTGTATCCAGTTGATGGAGGCACCAACAGTGTCGGCGACGGCATCGAAGTCCTGCTGCAAATTGCAGGAAATGCTGTGAAAATGCTGCTGGACACTGGGGCGGCTCTAACCATCATCTCCGAGAGGCAATACAACGAGTCGCTGCGCGGTTTGCCACTAGAACCCTCGACTCTTCGCCTCCGCTCGTACACCGGTGACGCCATTCCTGTCCTGGGAGAGGCACAAGTTCCAGTAACCTACGAAGATCAGACATTGACGCTTCCATTGGTGGTCGTCCATGGAGATCGACCAGCTTTGCTGGGAAGGAACTGGCTGCGGCACATCCGCATCAACTGGTCCAACATCTTCTCACTGACAGAGTCTGCTGCTCGGAATGGACTAGACAGTCTGCTAGACAAGCACAAGATGCTTTTCAGCGACCAACTGGGAACGGTGAAAGGAATCAAAGTAGCGATTCACGTCAAGCCCGAATGTGCCCCAATTTTCTACAAACCTCGCCCCCTCCCATACGCCCTGCGTGAGGTGGTGGAGAAAGAGTTGGAGGCCCTCGAAAAACGCGGCACAATCACCAAAGTTGATAGAAGCAGCTGGGCGGCACCGATCGTGGTGGTTCCAAAAAAGACAAGTCTGTTCGACTTTGTGGAGACTACAAGGTCACCGTGAACCGTTGCATTCAGCCGGAGACCTATCCACTACCAAGTGCGGAAGACTTGTTCGCGACGCTTGCTGGTGGCAAGTACTTCAGCAAGATAGACTTGACCAGTGCCTACCAACAGTTGGAACTAGAACCCAACTCGAAGGTCTACACTACCATCACCACACACAAGGGTCTTTACCGGTACAATCGTCTACCTTTCGGAATATCCACAGCGCCGTCGATTTTCCAACGGTCCATGGATCAGATCCTGCAAGGACTGGAGCACGTAGTGTGCTATCTTGACGACATCTTGGTCACGTCAAGTACTCTGGAAGATCATCTTCAATTGTTGGACCGAGTTCTGGCTCGACTGACAGCAAACGGAATTCGGGCCAATCTTCGAAAATGCGAGTTCCTCAAGAGCAGCGTGGAATATCTCGGCTACAGAATCGACGCCCAAGGATTGCACCCGACCGAAAGTAAGGTGCAAGCCATCCAGAAGGCGCCGTCGCCTTCCAACGTGATGGAACTGCGTTCATTTCTAGGCCTGTTAAACTATTACGGACGATTTTTGACGGGCCTTTCCACGATTTTGAAACCACTACACCAGCTTCTAGAGAAGGACAGCCGCTGGAAGTGGACGTCCGAATGTGAAAAAGCCTTCAAAGAGGCAAAAGAGAGCTTGCTGCGAAGCAAGTGGCTCACACATTACGACCCAAGCAAGCCGCTTTGCCTCGCCTGCGACGCATCTCCAAGCGGAGTGGGAGCAGTAATATCTCACATCATGCCAAACGGTGACGAAGTGCCAATTGCTTGCGCCTCCAGGACGCTCTCACAAAGTGAGCGCAACTACGCACAGATCGAACGAGAAGCACTTGGTATTGTGTTCGGAGTGAAGAAGTTCCACAAATACTTATACGGTCGGAAATTCACCCTTATTACAGATCATAAGCCTTTGACTGCGATCTTCAACACCCAAACAGCAATTCCAAGCTTAGCCGCACTACGAATGCAACGTTGGGCACTTACTCTCCTATCATACAACTATGACATCGTGTACCGGAAGTCCAAAGAAAACGGCAATGCAGATGCACTGTCGCGTTTGCCTTTAGACCTTGCTTCCAGTGACCCGGACGAAGACACGTCGGTACTTCAGGTCTCTAATGTGGAACTTCTTCCAGTCACAAGTCATCAAATCGCGGTGGAAACAAGGAGAGACCCAACCTTATCCAAAGTCCTGAACTTTACCCTAAATGGTTGGCCCACGTCTCTTCAGGATAAAACCCTGCGTACTTACTTCGAAAAACGGGAGCAGCTCTCAACGGACCAAGGCTGTCTTCTATGGGGAAGCCGGGTCATCGTACCACCGAATCTTAGAAAACGACTACTACATGAACTGCACGAGAATCACCCAGGCGTCAGTCGCATGAAGGCCAAGGCACGAAACTATCTCTGGTGGCCAATGTTGGACCAGGACATTGAAGATTTCATTAAGCAGTGCTACGCCTGTGCAACCATGCAGAACCAACCAGCTGCTGCACCTCTACACCCATGGTCTTGGGCGAGAAACCCGTGGGAGAGGATACATATAGACTACGCCGAGCTCGACAAGCGACACTACCTGGTAGTAATGGACAGCTTCTCCAAGTGGATCGAAGTTCTGCCCACCAAAACGACTACAGCAGCACGCACCATTGAATTGTTGCGGAACCTCTTCGCGTCATATGGAGTGCCCTCTGAAGTTGTCTCGGATAACGGACCGCAGTTCATTTCCGCAGACTTCGAGAACTTCTTGCGAATGAACGGAGTGAAGCACATCCGTACACCCCCATATCATCCCGCTTCAAATGGCGCGGCTGAG
The DNA here is from genome assembly GCA_037355805.1 of Ixodes ricinus. Taxonomy (NCBI): domain Eukaryota; kingdom Metazoa; phylum Arthropoda; class Arachnida; order Ixodida; family Ixodidae; genus Ixodes; species Ixodes ricinus. The sequence goes on from JAZHYW010069405.1 coordinate 55,720, forward strand.
CGAGCGGTGCAGACATTTAAGCGAGCTTGGAAGAAAGACGCCGCTGCTGGAAACACAGAAACAGAGCACCAAAGACTGGCCAGGTTTCTCCTGAATTACCGGAGCACTCCTCATACAATCACAGAGAGAACACCGGCTGAACTGTTCCTCAAGCGGCCGCTTCGCACTCGCCTGGATTTAATCAAGCCAAGTGTGGAGCGGACTGTGATCAAGCACCAACGCCAGCAACAGTTGGCACACGACAAGCCACGACGATCACTTCGTCATTTTGATGTAGGAGATAAGGTCCTCGTGCGAGACGTGAGAGGGAACCAACACTCTTGGTCTCCTGGAGTTATTGTTTCCAGAAGAGGGCCACTATGGTATCTAGTGGAGGTACGGGAACGTACAGTCTCCGTTCACTTGGACCACCTTTTGCGACTGGATGCTCAGTTACCAAGTCGTGAAACAACCTGCCCGCCACCATGGATGCTCTTAGACCCAACTGCTACTCCTAGAGTGTCGACGGACACAGCTGGAGACTTACAGAGTTCATCTGGAAGAGCCCCACCTACAGTGGTACAGCCAGGCCCGGCAGGAGACGCAACCACGCCACCGACTGAACACTCAAACCGTTATCCTCAACGGATCCGGCGTCCCCCAGACAGATTTGGCGTGCCACCGAGCCTACCGGATGCTGGAGCTCCCGTTGGCACCTAACAATTAAAGCGGGAGGAGTGTGGTAACTCGGAGAAAAAGGCAGAAGACGAGATCTCGCGCAAGGGCCGCGCGGAGAGCTCGAGACAGAACGCCGAGCGCGATTGACTGGACCGAGCCGACATGAAGCAAGCCCTAGGTTAGCCAGTGGATTACCTTTCTCATCATGTAAATAAACCCACAGTTACTACAAGCGGCACTTGGGAATGGTTCTTCCCTGTGCCGGGCCTCCAGCAGATAAGGGCAGGATGGGCATTCTGAGACACCAGAGTCATCGCACTCCACGTGGGCAACGAGGAAGAGCATTTTTTGAACACGCTCTTTTGCGTCAAGTATTGCGCGACAAACCTCATGTTTACCATAAAAACTACAATAAATCTCTATCACCTTAAGTAATGTGCATTAAACGTTCCACACGGTTTCCGCCGCGTCTGTCTACAGGGTGGGCTGATAGTGTAGCAAGCGCCACCGAGTGGACGCACCGCAAAAAGGTGTCGGGCATTTTCCGAAGCTTGTCCACTGCCCTAGATCTAAAAATGTTGTAGGGTAGTGGCGCTCCAGTTCCATATTAGGGGCGAAGCTCCTTAGGGGTCTAGCCATGTCCGGTCCATCCGTCCGGCGCTCGTAAGCTCACGTGCTCGGTGTAGGAAAAAAAAAATGCTGAAAAAATTATGAAAAAAAAAAGAAATCCGTTTACAACTCCTGTAACGCCGAATTAGAGCGCAGCTCTTGAGGAGGAGGGAAGAGGCATACGGGGGGGTCACATGGCTTGGGGTCAAGTGACCTCGAGGGGTAGGGGGCAGAGAAAATTTTCCTTTATTTTAGCGGGGAAAATTTTCCGCTAGATTTAGCGGGGAAAATTTTTCCGCTTAAATTTGGCGGAGGAGCTTCTCCGCCCAAATTTAGCGAGGTAAATTTTCCAAGCTAGAATATGAGGGGAAATTTAGCCATCGCTGCACCGCGCAATTACGCCTGACCGGCGATGCACGTCGCTCAAACCGAAATTGCACTCTATGAGCTGGCGCTCTAAAAATGATAGTTGCCAGTCATCTGGCGTTTTATCTGAAATCACAGGAAATACTTTTCTGCCCTCCACAAATGTTTAAACAGTTCAGCAACAGAGCAAAGCAATATTACATGAGCTTCCTAACACCGAATCTAAAGCTCAGGAAGTGAGCTTTTTAACCGTGACGATTGGCAGTATGCGTTTGCTCTGCACAAACACCAGAGACAGAGCAAAGGCACAACATTATGGAAGCAAGATAACATGGCCAAGTGTCTACAAATATTGCGGCAAAGGCAGTGGTAACACTGAATGTGACACAGCACTGCCGTACTTGGTGCCACGGCAACATAACCCTAAGAATTGGACATATATACTCAGCGTCAACTATTTTGTGCTACGTTGTCAAAGCTAGCCGAACTTCTATAGTGCTCCCATTCTGTCGAAGCTGTCAAAACATGCAAATGAGGTACAAAAGACAAAGACATGGGCTCTTGAAGCAGTGGAAGCTACGCTAGCTTTGACAATGTAGCACAAAATAGTTGACGAGAGCATAGAAAGCGAAGAAGAGAAAAAGAGTTGCATTGCAAGGCGAGTTCCTTACGGCCCTACCCGTAAGCGTACCTAAGTAAAAAAGAAATTCAAGCCTCACCACGCTGAAAAGGACTGGTGAGCGCAGAATGTGCGATGGGCCTTCCAGGGAAGAAGAAGGGCGTCTGAGCGCAGCCCGCCTACAGAAGATTCGCTCCCATTTCTGACGCACGCCTACGACAATTAGTTCATCTTTGCGCGGGCTACCAACCACCAACCCTAGATAGTTCAGTCAACAAAGCACTTGGCTCACCATCTCAAGGTGGAGAGTTCTGATCCTGCTGGCGACTGAAGTCTTTCTTATGATAGCCTCCCTATGGGCACGACACTTTTCGGTGTCGGGTTATTTTTGTGCAAGCCGCCGGCTGTTACAGAACTTCATGAAAATCGGCCAATAAAACACATTCTCTGTTAAAGGAAAGCACGTGAGCTCAGCAGGGAGGCTGAAAACTGGAACTTGTTCGTTTAGCGCGTGCCAAGACCAGAGCGTGTCGCAGGCATCGTTCTGTTTCACTGTGTGAAGTGACCTCGGGGGTAACTCGTATTTACTCGAGCAAGAGGTTCGGCCGGGGCTACCGGCTTGCCTCACTAGGTGGGGACAAAAGTTTCATTCAAACACCGACACGCTACATGTGCAACAGTTTTCCGTCTCAATGCAAAACTAGAAACAGTTGGGTTGGGTGCCAGCCATATACTAACATATTCTGTGCTGAAAACACTGTCCCTCAGGATCTCGATATCCCGATCTTCTTGCTCCATATAATACGATGTTCTTACTCCGACGCTAGCAGAGCAACTTGAGCAAACGAAACGTTGCTAGCAAAAACTGTCTACTTGCATTGCCACAAAAAAAAAAAAATTGTAGACACTAGATTAATGTTGAAAGGGGTCCCAGGCAGCAAAAAACTTTGGGCCAATGTTAGGGTAAAACTGGGTAACTAACCTGGCCCAACATTGGGTTGGGTTCCCCAATTTATGCCCAATATTGGGACAATCTTGGTATGGCTAGTGACGAGACTTTACACCAAGACATTATTTCATGTGGTCACGTGGCCCAGTCACACCAACCACGCGACCAATAGTCGCTGATGACGCAAGGTATCACAACGCACCGCAGCTGCACATAAAAGAGCAGGTGCGGCGGCTCATTGTAGGCTCGATACTTCACATACAGCCAACTGATGCATAATGCGTCCTGCGTTTGTGCTGGTGTCCCGAACAGCTTACACCAAAAGCTAAACGAGCAAAACGGAGTGACACAAACCGATGATGCAATCCGCATCAGTCGGCTTTATGTGAAGTATCAAGGCAAACTACTGCCAATGCAGTTGGTTCTCTCCCACGAGCCATTTTCTTCAATTATGGTCCATTCCAAGGAATGAACGAACCGGAGAAACTTCTACACGCTGGTAACCTTGGAGGCCACGGTTCACGTTCGTTCTGCGTAGATTCTCGGGGAAACACGGTTGCAAACAGGCAACTTTATCAAGTGCAAAGGATGCAACTGGCAGGTGTGTGCTTCCATGCTTTCAACCCTGGTACTGCACACATCCTTGCAAATGGCTCGTAGTGCGAGACAAAAAAGAAATTGCATAAAAGACCAGAGTGTAGCCCAACAAATGCACGTGGAATTTATTCAAAATTCTACATATCTTCTTTTTTTTTCCACATCTATTGCTGAGTAGGGAGTAGCTTCCACCAAGTATTTCATCCTGTCCAGTGACTAGACCACTAGCGATTCTCTTCATTTATTCACAAAAATTGGGACGCTATATCACAGTTGCGTGACATTAGGGTGTGACAAACACATCCGGCTCTGCCGGCTCCAGAAACGCTCTGCTACGAAACAGAGTTTTGTCATCGTTTGTAGCGCGCTACAAACTCGAACTTCTGGTACTGCACACCTCGACATCATGAGTCGGTGATGTAACAGTCTCCCACTACATTACTGTTAGCCGCACTACTGTCCGGCTGTCCACCGCATTACCGTTTGCCCTACCTTGTGACACTGATGTACTCAAAACTTTTTTTTCTGAGTTCTCGCTTTTTTCGTTTTCTTTCTTTTTCTCGTTTGAGGTTGTTTTTCTAGGCCAACAATCGGTCACGTCTCTTGCAGACATAATAATTCCTTGTGGCCAATAGGATCGCGCTTCAAAAAGTCAATAAATATGACGACGCTGTAGTCACTGACAAGGGGAGAACAGCAGGGAGGAGCTTCAATTATCCCGCCTCCAGGACGAGCTTCCCGCCTTCAACGACGCCTCATCTCGTGCATCTCGAGCACGTGCGCGTAGCCAAAGCGCGCGCTGGGTGCCCAGCGTTCGAAAGAAACACCCCGCCGTTCTTACTCTGTCAATGGCGATAGTCTGTTTCAACATTAGAGCCACCGCTGATCGCATGCTGCAAAAGACTATCCGGAGCGCAAGTTTGTCTGCTTCTTGTGCAGGGGCTGCAGTGAGGTCGGAACGCCAAACTCCGATTGGCTCCGATTGGAAGGATACTGGGTAGACCTCGAGGCAGCTAGCATTGAGGTATACCCTCTATTCGTACAATCGGAGCCAATCGGAGCTCGACGTTCCGACGTCGCCGTAGCTCCCGCGCAAGAAGCAGACGAACTTGCGCTCTGTACAGGTTGCCGGCATTTGTCACGCCAGCCGCAGGAGGTCACCGAGTGTTGGCCTAGTGCGACTAAGACTAGCGAAGTAGGGGGCATACACCTAGCAAGTCTGGTTGCTCTGCTCGGGCTAGAGGGTGCTAGTATGGCAAAAGAATTGTGTCCCTGTATGTACACTGCAGACGAGATTCCTGGAATTTCCTTTTTCTGTTCCCTTCTTCCGTTCACTTCGTCCATCAATCCACCTCCACTGCCCAGCTGTGCGGGACGACGCCGTGACTGCAAAGTAACGCCGATCCACCATATTCGTCAACAACTCTGTGAGTGGATGTGACAACTAGCGGACACTGGGACTCGTCTGACTGTTACCAAAACGTTTGCTGAAAAGTTTTTTTTTTTTTTTTTCACTGTGTTTTGCAGTTAACATTTGCATAGGGAGGCAGAGATAAAGGCAGGATGCCTGGCACAGCCTATCCCCCCACCCCCTACAGATCAGGAGTTCAAATACAATAGATAACATCATATGTGAAAAATTAAACTAAACAAGGCGATATAAAGCATTGATTACAAAAAAATTGGTGTGTGTATGTTTATACAGCCGGAAAACAATAAATAGGATCCACTTTTAGCATACTATATTTGATAAAAAGTGTCCGTGTTCTTGGATTCCTTCTGTCCCCTTTATAATTTTCGCATACTTATATAAAGGATTTTCTTTTTGCGAGAGAATTAGTTTTATGTAGTTTGTAGCTGTAGTTATTTCCCGCACAATGATGCCATAGCTGATTTTGGAGTGAAATACTGAGTAGAATAATGTCTGTTTAAGCCAGGTAGGTAGTAGATTTTGTATTCGATAAATGCTCTCAGTAACTCAGGATGAGTCAGCTTTGAGTGCATTCCATGACAGGTACTCTGCAAACTACTCATTCATTTCGAGATTCCGCTCTATGCAGACCTTCTTCTCTTTCACAAGTGTCCCGTCATTTGCGGAACATGACCCCAGTTAGCACAAGCGTCAGAATCTTGCACTTGCACCCAGACCTCCCGGGGAGTTGTCTGATCTGACAGAATAGGAAATATAAAGTGACAAAACCGAGTTCTAACGGAAACCCGGACAATGTGAGCTGCAACGCTCAATCTGTACTTTTGCTATGCCTGCAGTCCCTGGAAGCTTCAATGCTTCCCATTTCGTCATAGAATTTAAGGACTGGGACCTCGACTTCCAGGCATAACCTGCAACCAAAACTCTTCTAAAGACTAGCAGATATGTCAAAGAAGTATAATCCGGCTGTCCAGCCTCATAGCACTTGCAATAGCAACGTACTGCTAACTTATATCAGGTGCACTTGTAACAAATTTATGTTACAAGAAACATACAACTTTGTTCAGTTAAAACTTCCGCTACAACAGACACGCTTTATAAAACTTTAGAATTGGTCATAAGCGGGTTGCACCGCAGTTAGCTAGCACCATGTCACACTGTTGATAATGCACACTGGAACTAATGCCACACAAAGGCTGGTTCACAGACTTCGCTTTGACTGTGACCAAGTGTTTTGTGATCTCTTGTAATCGCTTAACATGCTGGCACACTGACACCACCTATCCAGTAGACTTGGAACACTTCTAATCCGCGTATATATGTTTGCAATGTTTTACACACAATTCTTTTGCCTTGGGCTCAAAATAATTCTCACAATGTTAAAAGCAACTTTTTCTCAAAGATAGCGATTTGGTCTCGCAAACACTGCAGAACCTTCAGTCTTAAAAGTAGACATTTCGGCGGAACTCCGCCTGGTTGGGGTAAGTAATAAGAAAGGGTACTTTGCAGACTCTAACCAATATCTTCAATGTGCCGACGTTTCGAAGCCGGCTCGGCTCCTTGATCACGGGTGACTATATGTGGGCCCAAAGGTAGCAATCTGTCGGTGTTTTCTTTTCTCTCTCTTAGCATTGTTTTCTTCTGTTTTTGTGAGTGGCGCATCGTAGCCCGTGTACATAGCTGCTTGGAAGCGTTCCGGTGGATCGGTTTAGATTGTTGTTTGTGTTTTGTATGTGCCAAGATTCTAATAAGACCCGCTTTCTCCAGTTTCTTTCTCTGTCGAGGATGAACTGCTGTCAAAGCCGATGACGTGGCCGGTCTTCTGAGCATGTTCCGCCAGCGCGTTGCCTTGGATGTCTTTCTTCCTTACGTCATACTTATGTCTGCGCAGACGTTCGGGAGATTCTTCGTTTCCCCCACATAAGAGGTGTTGCATTCAGCACAAGGAATTTGGTACATCAGGCCTTGAGCTTTTTCTTTGGGGGACGATCGTTTGGAAGAGGAAGAAAATGGCCTATAGTTGAGACGGGTTTATGTGTAACTGCGATGCCATACGGTCTCAGAACGTGGGCTAGGACCTCGCTCGTGCCATGGAGGTACGAACGCACATGCGGCTGGAGGTGTTTTGTACTTGGAAGTAGAAGGGTTGTTGTGTCCTGTTCGTTCCGTTACTTGGATGGAGAGCAGGGTAATGAACTTGTATGCGAGAAGGTTTCTAGCAGTGATTTAATGTTGCAGCCGCGCAAAAGGCGGCAGCAGGAAAGTCTTTAGTAGCAACACAAAAACAACATGGCGCGCATACTACTCTCGAACAGGGGGTCGCTCTGAGAGCAGCACTCCCCTGGTGGGTGCACAGCAGTCCTCCCTCCCTCCCTCCCCTCCCTCCCAATTTGCGCTTTAGACGAAGTCATTCAGGTAAGCTGGCCGCCTGACATGGCGAGAACTACGGGAGGCTGTTCGGCTTGTGTCGGTGTGAAAGTCATGCGGCCTAGAGGCGTCGCTGGCCTGTGGCTGCTCAGTAGGCTCAGAATCCAAATACCGGCGCCGCATTTGATCCGTGTGTCGACGCAGTTCCCGGCCATCAGGTGTTCGAGTCCGGTATGACAATGGCCCTACCACTTCAGCAACAACTGCGGGAACCCAGCGTGGTCCAGAAGCATAGTTCCGCACATACACGGCGTCGCCGGACAAAAAACTGCGTGCTGGCTCTTGCTCTTCTTCAGTGTGGACGGTCTGGCCATGGTCGTCTCTGACTCCGTCTGGGTGCAGTCTGTCCAGGAGCGTCTTGGGACGGCGGTTGAAAAGCAACTCTGCAGGGCTCCTTCCAGTACTTGTGCATGGAGTGACATGCTGCTGGAGAAGGAAACTCGTTAAACGTCGGTCCCAATTGCCCTGGATGATTCGCTTCAAAGCATCCTTAGTCGTTCTAACCATGTGCTCCGCCTGCCCATTGGTGGCTGGATGGAATGGGGCAGATGTCACGTGGTGAATCGGGCCGCTTGCTACGAACTGTCTGAACTCCTCAGACATGAACTGTGCTGCATTGTCCGATACAATAGTGTCGGGTAGTCCGTGAGTCGCGAAAAGGCGACGCAGGCACTTGATGACAGTGGCACTGGTCATGGAGGACACCGAGATCACCTCCAGCCACTTGGAGAAGGAGTCCACAACAATGAAGAAAACTTGCCCCTGAAAAGGGCCAGCAAAGTCTATGTGAAGACGAGACCACGGCGTCCTCCTTCTCTCCCAGTGGTGCACGGGGGCCCGAGGGGGATCTGGTCTCGATGCCTGGCATGCACCGCACGCGTTCACCTTGTGCTCAATGTCCGAGTCCATCTTCGGCCACCACACGTAACTGCGGCCGAGGGCCTTCATGCGGACGATCCCTGGATGCGCGCTATGCAGTGCCTCCAGTACCTGAGCTCGTCCTTCAGTGGGGATCACAACTCTGTTACCCCACAGAACACACCCTTTGTACACCGAGATCTCATGCTGTCTCTGCTCATAGGCCTGAAACTCGCCACCCAGACGCTCCGAAGGCCAACCCTCCAGTGCCCAGCTCAGAACACGAGACAGCACAGGGTCTCGCCGCGTCAAAACAGCAATGTCTGTGGCCTGCAGAGGAGGCTTTGTAGACAACTCCAGCATGAAGACCTCTAGTAACGGTGGTGGTGCACAGACAGTTGCAGGCGAAGGCAGTCTGCTGAGTGCATCAGCGTTGGCGACCTCCTTCCCCAGACGATGGACCAGTGTGTAGCTGTAGGCGTTCAAAAGGATGGACCATCGGAGCATTCGAGGGGACAGAATGGGCGGGGTCACCTTGTCAGGCACAAAGATTCCCAGATTCCCAGGAGAGGCTTGTGATCGGTTACAATCACAAACTCACGACCGTAGAGATAGTCACGAAATTTCTTCACGCTCGACACTATAGCCAGCGCCTCACGATCGATCTGCGCATAGTTGCGCTCCGCCTCCGATAGGGTACGTGAGTAAAATGCAATGGGCACCTCCCTGGAGTCATCCAGCCTGTGGCTAAGCACTGCCCCAATACCCACAGGGCTAGCATCGCATGTCAGGACCACAGGCTTGGTTGGGTCGTAGTGTGTCAAAACTGTGTTTGAGGAAAGGAGGCTCTTCACCGCATCAAATGCCGTTTGCTGCCTCATTCCCCAGGTCCACACATGTCTTCTCGTCCAGGAGTCGGTGGAGGGGCTCCGCAACTGTAGCCTTGCCCTTCAAGAAACTGTGGTAGAAATTGAGCAAGCCAAGGAACGCTTGCAACTCTTGCTTGTTTTTTGGGGGAGGTGCCTCGTGGATCGCTGCAACCTTTGCCTCTGTGGGGAAGATGCCGGCAGCAGTCACACGAAAACCCAGGAAGTCAACCTCAGGCACATTGATTACGCATTTTTCTCTCTTTACCCGGAGGCCTGCATCCTTGAAACGCTGAAGCACCTCGCGAAGTCGAGAGGCCAGCTCCCCTTGTGTAGCAGCAGCAATGAGAATGTCATCAAAGTATGTAACTGCTCCGGGAATGTTCTTGAGGAGGCCATCCATTAACATCTGGAAAATTCCAGGAGCACTGCTTACACCATACTGCAGCCTCTTCACCCGGTATGCCCCACGATGCGTGGCGATTGTTTGAGCATCAGCTGACACTTCATCAACTGATAGTTGTTGATAGGCCTGCGCAAGGTCTAATTTTGCAAAGCACTTGCCCCCCGACAATGATGACAGCAAATGACTCACAGCGGGAATCGGATACGGGTGTTGCTTGAGAGCCTTGTTTATTGTGGACTTATAGTCTCCGCATATCCTAACGTCGCCATTGCTCTTGAGTACGGTCACTATGGGGGTTTCCCACGTCGGCTGCGTCACAGGCTCCAGCACTCCCTGCCGAACGAGGCGGTCCAACTCCTCCTCCACCTTCGGCTGAATTGCAAAAGGCAGCCTTCGAGCTTTCAGGCGAATTGGCGGAACGCTGGAATCCAGGTGCAGGGAGACTGGTGGTCCCACATAGTTCCCCAAACCGTCTTCAAATACCTCACTGAACTCCGAGAGAACGGTGTCGACTGTCAATTTCTCGATCTGGGAGACACCTGCGATGACAATGCCCAGTGGTCGAAACCAGTCAACTCCCAGTAGGTTGGTGCGGGTGCCCCTTGCTACCAGTACCGTCAGCGGGCCCACAAACTCCTTGTATTCCACGTGCACGCTGCAGGCCCCGACAACGTTCACTGGGCTCAGCTGATAATCAACCACCGTTGAAGAAAAGTCAGTCAGCACCAGCTCTCCACCGCACTGCCGGAGACGGCGGAATGTCTCCTCGGTGAGGATCGAGAAATCCGATCCAGAGTCCACCTCCATATCGCAAATCTGGCCCTCAATGGACACCTTTGTTCGTAGCTTGCAAGGCGCCGTTGATCCTCCTGCGCCGACGTGGTTGCTGTAGTAGCACTCGTCATGAGGCAAAGCGGTTACGTTGTATGCCGCTCTCGAATTCCGTGGCTGTCGAAACGGCAGGTTTCGCTGCTGGCCACTCGAGCTGCCGGCGCGGCAGACTCGTTCGATGTGGCCGGTTCTTTTGCATGCCCTGCACTGTGTGTTCTTGAATCGGCAGTCGGCGCGGAGGTGGGCACCTCCACATCCGTAGCACGTGCCGTAAATCGTAGCCTGCGGTTCCGTCTGCCCGAATGCAGCCGGTTTCTGACATTTCACTTGGTTAGTCGCGGGAATGGTTGCGGCAGGGTCATTCTCTTCAGACTGTCGGACAACCCTCGTGCTTTTCGCGGCCGCTTCTGCCGCCAGAGCCTCCTCCTGGGCCACGCAAAAGGTCAACTGTTTCTTTGCGAACAGTCGGTTCTGCAGGCGCTCATCGCGGAGTCCGCAGACGAGACGGTCCCTGAGCATTTCTTCCAGGTTGGGGAAATTGCAGTGCTGGGCCAGGCGTCGGAGCTCGGCGATGTAAGAAGATACTGTCTCCTCCGGGGCTTGGTTCCGCTTGTAAAATGTGTTTCTGCGGACTATTTCCGATGGCTGCGGTGAGAAATGAGCCTTGAGCACCTCGAACACCTCGGCAAGCGGTTTCGACTGCGGCGCCTCCGGGGCTACGAGCGATTGCAGTAAGTCAAACGTGTCCGCGCCGCACACGCTGAAGAACACCGCCAACCGACGCTTGTCTCCCGCCACTGTGTTTGCATCCAGGAAGAAGTTGAACCTCGAAACGTAGGAGTCCCATTTATCTGGCGTGGACGTATCAAAAGGCTCGATCTGGCCTAGCGTGGACGTCATTGTCCCGATGAACTTGTAACTATGCTTGAACGTAAGCACTTAGACGATACCGTGCATCCTCGTCGCCACTGTTATGTCCTGTCCGTTCCGTTACTTGGATGGAGAGCAGGGCAATGAACTTGTATGCGAGAAGGTTTCCAGTAGTGATTTAATGTTGCAGCCGCGCAAAAGGCGGCAGCAGGAAAAGTCTTTAGTAGCAACACAAAAACAACATGGCGCGCATACTACTCTCGAACA